>VXAY01004734.1:69008-191017 GCA_013399855.1 Oxyruncus cristatus | reverse complement strand
AAATATACATATATATATATATTTTTATATATATCACACTGAAAGGCAACGCCGCGTGTTTTTATTTGTACGCGCACCCGCTGGTCAGTCGGATAGATTTGCCTGGCTGCCCTCTCTGGTCTTGGGACCGCGACTCCCTCACGACTCCCTCCTCTGAGGATATTTTAAAGTCGTTAAAAGCTTTCCACACAAACGCATTAAAATGCGCGGATTTTCCCCATCTTTGTGGGGAAAGCAGCGTGTAAATCCAAATAGATTTTATCCGACTAGCTCAGCTGGTGTAATACTACTAAAACATACTTAAATTTTTTCAGCCGCAGGTCGGCCAACTATTTTCAAATTACCTAAGTGCTTCTAAGTACAAATACGGGATCCGATAAAATCTGATAAAATGCTGAGCCCGGGCGCTGATCCTGTAGCCTGTTCTGTGTGAGGGATTCAGCCACAGGGAGGTGCAAAGTAAAGAAGAAATTACAAAATTTGTCTGCTCCTAAATAGTGTTTGTCCAATTGTGATGGCAGATGCATTGGTGTATACGGATAAAACACACCAAGCACAGGAACATCTGACCAGTCTTGGGTTTTTTCCCAGCTGTACCAAGGCAAAAAAAANNNTCCCAACTTTAACAAAGAAAAAAAAAAAAAAAAAGTAGTAAGACTAAAGGGTCATCTGGCACATTTCTTCTGAGGTCATTAAAAAAAAAATAAATCTGTGATGTTACTTACACAGCCTATTAAACCCCAAAGCAAACAATTTTCTCCTATATCTAGTTATCCACAGAATACAAAGTTTTGAATGAATCAATAGTCACAACTATAATGCATTATATCAGTAAATTTGATTTTAAAAATAGTTGTGAATTACTGTAATACTATACATTACAGTAGCAATGACTAGATGACTTACAGTGTCACCTGTTCTCTGAAGCCAAAGTAAGTAGTATTTTTCATTGCTTAACAATTTGAATGTTAACTTTAGATTTTTAGATGCACTAGTTGTTCTGAACTGAGTTAACTGGTGCAATACATTGTAAGAAGTATTTCTCCTACTCTTTGAGTAGATTTGTTCCTTAAATGCCTTGTGTAGAGAAACTTTTGCATGTGGCACGAAAGCAGAGTGACATTGAAATTAGTTGGAGTGCGCAGTTTTTGCACTGAAAAGATGCCAAAATCAATGTTATGCAGAGCAAGATGCTAATTAATAGAGTTTCTAAGCCTCCTTTACTGGTTTATAGGCTGATTTTTCAGAATAAACTGCTTTTTAGGTCTTTTAGCTAAGGCTGAGGCTGTTGGACTGAAAAATCGGCCTGTTGCTGATGTGTGCCAGTGTCTGTAGTAAATTACCTTTCCTCACAGACAGAAAGCTAGTTTTAATAAAAGATTTTATAGGGTCAGACCTTAAGAATATGCAACCAAAGTTAAAGAGGGAAAACAATTCTTGCTTTCTGCTATAAACCTAATGGAAATGTTTTAAAATGTTTCAAATTTTAATACTGTAGTATGGAAACTATCGGCTTTAATATTGTTTAAAGAGGAAAAGTCCTTTTTTACACTGATGAGTCCTTTATCCACTGCTAAAAATAAATCACTATTGGCTATGTAGAATCTTTTTTTATGTGTAAGATATTGTTCTATTGAAAAGAGCTGGTTTTTTTCACACTATGAGTGCTTAGGGACATTTCAAGACAAGAGGCTCATTTTATGTTGCTGTCTTTTGGTTTTATTCCTTTGTGTTCTATTATTATGGAAATTTAAATTCCTACTTTTAAACTTGGATTGTTAACAATATCAGAAACACTTATGTAAGTAAAGTATCACACAGCAAATTGAACTTCCAGTTGTGATATGTTATATGGAGTGACTGAGAAAGGAATCAAGACTTTTACAGTGTAACTGTGAGTCCTGGGATGATCTTAAAGTGACTCCTGGGCTCCAAGCAGGGCAGTGGCAGGATGCACCTCGTGGGGTTGGTCAGGGCCTTTAGAACTTATTAATTAATTTAGGACTTGACATGACATGTATCTTGAAAAGATAGTGAGCAAGTTTAGTAAAATGCTGGGCTGGTTGGTTAAGAAAGTACTAAAAATGGAGTTAATAGGGTTTTGGTGGTTTTTTTATTCGATAGTTTAGTACTGTGTTGGTTCCAGAGGCTATTGAATTAGCTGTGCATCTCAAACTTATTCCTGTAAGGAGCTGGGATTTTCTGTCCTGCTGATAAGGAATGCTGATGAAGGCTATATCAAATGAATTTTGAGCAATGCTATAGGTACTCTTTTCCTACGAAACTACCTCTTTTAATAAAACAATATGAAATATAACAAGACAGAGCTGTAAGAATGGATGGTCTTGACTGCTTTATGTTAATGTTTCACTGGGAGATGTAGTGTTTTTGCAGACCATGAAACATTTTGTGCAGCTACTAAAACCTGCATTATTTTGTACTGCCAGGGTTGATAATTTTTTGTTGTTTTTCATGCTGCTTCACATGATTATGTTTGCCTTATTTGTCTGATAAACATAATTGTGTCTTACTGAGTTAGATAGTCGCCTAAATCTACAGAATTGTTTTGCAAGCAAAGACTGTAAGGGGTGTCTGTGATTGTGGTTTGCAAGTGAGTTGTGTATTTGATGATGGAGAGAGAATGCTTTTGTATTTAAGGGACAAGAGGCACTTACACTTCATGCTTACCTGTCCCACTGACTTCTTTCTAATTCTTTTACCTGGCACGAGCATTTCCTTTTTGTACAGGCCCACTTCTGTTTACTCTACCACTGGTTATGGTTTGCCTGGGTTGCATAAAATGTAACAGCTCCACACTCGGGAATATTGTGGTGCTGAAATTATAGCCACACTTCTTTTCAGTATCCTTCTCCATGTGGGATGGAGGGAAATGTTTCTGTTTATTTTTTTGATGGATGCAGAACCTGGTCTGACCCCACTATGCTTCATGGCTGGTTTTCAAAGGCCGATTTTCTTGTTGTTGTTGTCAGTTTTTGCACTGATAGCCTCCTACCTTCTGTGTATTGTACTTAGCATTGATTAGTAGGTATAAAAGTGTGGTTTAAAAGAAATTAATCACAGAAACGTTACAGTCTTGGGTTTGCTTTGCTTTATAGAGTTTCTCTTGGAAAACTCTAGAGAGGCAGCTGTTGGATGCAGGAAACTTTCGTTCTGTTCTCTATGGGGCTGTTCAGAAATGAACAGTGCCATGAAAAGTTAGCAGCACAAGTGCAGTTCTATAAACTGATTTTTTTAATGCTTAAAACCTCACCAAGTGTCTAAATATAAAACTGTCGATGCAAGTACAGTCTCGCTATTGCCACCTTCTGGCGACAAAAAGCACGATTCCCGTTCACAGTCAGTATCCAGCGTTCTCTTTACAGAGGTTTTGGACTTCCTCTGTGGAGTTCAGTATTTTCTCCGGTTATAGCTTTGCATTTTCCTGTCTCTTGGGCTTCAGTGTGTTCCAAAATGTCAAAAAAGGTGCTACTTGTTCCAGGAAACTGTGATTGATAAACACGGAATTGTTAAATGATAAATTTTGTTTGAATAATAGATACATCATATGCAAAAAGGCTGATTTCCACACTCCTCCCCCCCACTTCTCTTCCTGGTGAGGGCTTTTCAGGGATTATGCAATAGCATTACAGGTTTAAAATGCATGTCAGCAATTAATAGGACAAGTGAGGATTATACAAAAGACTGTATAGGGATCAGATGACATTGCAGTGCTATAATGTAAAGAATGAAAGTATCACTAATTTTTAGTATAGAACATTTGCTAGGAAGAACTAGTGGCTTTAAGACTTTTAACAGATTTACACTTAAAGGGATATATTGATGTTTTTATTAACTTATTTTTTATGAACTTCTCAAATTTTGCCATTGTGTATTCTCTCTCTTTTAAAAATATTTAGTTTACAAAAGCTTGCACTTGATCAGAGCAAAACTTTTAAAAAGAAACCAAAAGTTTGGGGTGGAGGCTACACTGACTGTTCCTTGGCCAAGCTTTCTTCCAGGAGGACACCTGAGTTCTGATACCACGTTCTTTGAAATTAAATTGCCCAACCTATTTCTGAACACATTAAATCTCATTAATGCTGTAATGAAGATATCAGTAACTAACCCAAGAATACTGAGATTTCCATCATCCTCTAGTCTTTTTGATAAAATTATTTTTCATAATTTTTTTTGGACAGGTACTTTGACGTGAAATATTGACATGCAATAATGACAGTTATTTTTCCTAAAATGCTTATAATAAAATATACTTTCTCTATTCAATGGAATGTTATTGTATCCTGAAAATTGAAGGTAAAAAAAGACTACAGAATAGGTACAGAAATCAATGTCTTCTGATAATATAATGGTACTTTTTAAAATATTATGAAAGTAGTGGAGGAACTACATCGTATTTAAAATATCACCTTCTTGCATTATATGTCTGTTAAAACAATTCTTTTCATTCTGAAACCTGTACATGTTCTCTAAAACCCAAGTTTTTAACAGAAAGTTTAAGGAAAGGAAAACACATTATACAAGCAAGGACTTGAGTGCAGAAGTCAGTTCCAAAAATAACAATGAACACTTGTGCTGAAATTCTCAGGAAGGATGAAGCCTGAGAATCAGCCTGAAGATGAAGAAAGCTTTTGGGAATATGTCAACAAATCTTCCTCTGTTTCCTGGCAGTGACTGGTTGTTCTCAGTGTCCTTTTCATTAATGTGATTTATCATATAAACTATATACTAACTTCTATACATAGAGTGAAATAGAAAAAACAGTTAATTTTCATGTGTCTAACATCCATAGTTCCTTCTCTGATGATTTGATTTTCTTCTAAATCTCCTTTTGTTTTTCTTTTACTGGACCATTTCTACTTTTGTTTGAGCACTAAAGGTGATGTTTAAACAGATCAATACCCTTACTTTTTGTGGGCAGAGCTCTGTCCTGCCAGATGAGATCTGAATGATCTGTTCAATAGCCTGTGAATGCAAGTACCTGCTGACCTAGACAAAAAAAAATAGAATAAAAAAGTAATATAAATCTGTTTTGCATCACACAGAAATCTTCTGAAAATGTAAAGCCTACTTCTAATGTGCTTGAAAAGATGGAGAGGAAGATCCCTAGTCTGCATGCGCACAAGGATGGATGTCGTGGGTGTTGCAGAGCCTGGGTATGATTTATATTTTAATTCATTAATGCCTTGGAGTTTCTGCCTGTGCAGATGTTCTGAATACGTAAAGTTTAAGGTGTAAACAGGGGACCCAAATTTGGAAGTTTCCATCTCGTGTTGATTTTTGAAACCTGTATTTTTAATATTTTTCTGAGTAAACCTTTAAAGCTATTAAAAGCTTATTCCATAACCTTTTAAGATCAATTTTTTAGAGGAGGAATAGCAACATAAATATTTGTATTTTGAAATAAAGTGTATGTACACACATAGACATATATATTTCCCCGTTCTTACATGTGTTCATTAAATGTGATATGTAACATTTTATACTGTACTGTGCAATACACTATGTATGCATTTAAAATAATAAACTGTAAGTAGCCTCGCTCTTTTGTCTATTTACATATTCATGAACTTAGATTTCATGGGTGTTTTCCTTGACCTTAATAGAAGCACTGCTAAAATACGTAGCTACAGGTTGACTAATATTTACTCACAACCACAGCATTAATTGTCAGAGGTGCAACGATGTTATTAAGGTTTACTTTATGTTCTCGTCACTGTATTTACTTATAATTTTGCTCTCCCTCCCCCCGTAATGTTTCTTGAATATCTCTTACTTTTTAGGTAGAAGTCATTAATTTTTGTTGGACACACTAATAACTTTTGGTCCCAGGGAAAAGAAAATAAATCTTTGTGTGGGAAAGAAAAATAGTAATTTTAATTTTTTCCCCACTCAAGATGGAAACTATTATTCTATTGGGTCTAAATTACTAGCTGTAAAGTAGGTATATTATGTGTAATTTATTTCATCCCAGGAGGAAAAAGTGCACTTTTAAAACTTGACCTTTATGCCAACGATGCTATGCCGTGTCTTTAAATGCATCTTTCTATTAATAATGCAAAACACCTTATTTTTTATCATCTTACATTGTGGATGGAAACCATAAATCAGACTACTTTAAAATTCCAGTGCAATAGCACAATGTGTATCTAGCTATTCATTTATTTAAGAAATGTCTGTTCTGTGTTTCTGTCTAGCACTTGATGTGTTTATATGCACATTCTTCTTAGAAGGCCAGGGACATTTTGTTCAGTGATTTGAGAAGTGATGTGGATGGATGCCATACTTGAAGCCTGTTTTCATATCTCCCATCAAACACGTAACTCAAGTTTACAATTAACTTGATCCATGCAAGTAGAGCCATTGATCCTTGACGAGGCATAAGCCGAACTATCTTCTTGAATTAAGGCCTCAGATTGGAAGAGAACCAGTAAATGTTATCAGGCAGAAGCAAATGTTATTTTAAGATGCAAGGAGGTATTCTAAGCACTGGTTCACTAGATAATTTGGAACCTATTTCCATGAATTGCTCTGAAAATATGTTCTTGCTCAACTTCTAAACCATGTGGCAAGTGGATAACTATTCGTTTAAAAGTAATTTAACCGAAGGAGTAGCTGTTAACTGGAACTTCCCAGAAGCAGTTAATAACACTTAAAAAGCAGAAAAAATGTACAGTTGTAAATTTTCAGGCCTCTCTTCTAAAATTGATACTCCCTGCTAGGTCTGGGTGGTTATAGTGGGAGATACTGGAATTAGTATTCTCACCCTGTGTTGTTAATGGAATCTAGGCTACAGTTCACAGCAGTAGCAAACTGCTGCACTAGAAATACTGTGTTGTGAACTGCCTGGAAATTCCTGGGTTTGCACATTAATAGAACAGTATCTGTCATCAGTGAGACTGAATAGTGAAAGGAATTAAATTGGTCTCTCTCAGTAAGATGCATATGGATGTCTGCCTGGAGGTCTGAGCTGATTTCATTTGCCAAAGAGCAGCCTGGTACTGTTAGTGCCTTGTAGTCCTCTGCTGCTGGAATTGCCATCCATGATGCAGTATGTTTATAAATAAAGCTGTTTCTATCTGCAGGTTCAGCCTGGGATGCAAAGTCAAGTTGTGTTTTTTCCAGTTTGCACATCACCACTAATAGAGCTACTGCTGGAACTCAGTCAAGAATTCTCTTGATTGAGAAGCCAGTAAAGAAACTCGCAGAACTATGTTGCCTCTGCAAGTATGAGTAAAAGTTTATTTATATCAGTCAAGTGACTATGCATGCTCACAAATCAGACCATTCAAATGAAGGAAGGTGCAAGTTTCACAAGTTACTCCTGCTTAATCATGAGACTGGGTAAAGAGGAGCTGTCATTTGTACCTTGGCAGATTACATTGCAATTTCAGGGTCTGTGTGTTGTAATTCACAATGTGCTGCGAACACAAAACTTGTAAGAGAAACACCTTTAAGTAGTTTATAACTAAATATTGTTCAGGCATAATTCCTTTGTGTTAATCAAAGGTAACACAACTCAAGCAACAAACCAGGCAACTCACGTAGGCAAAATCGGTAGACATAGTACAGCTGACAGCTGTGTGACTCAGTTCTGGAAGAACAGGTATGTATGCCTCAGATTCTCACATTTTTAGTCAGGTGTACCTCTAATACTGAACCATTCTTTAAGAGTGACAAGGTTGGTTGTGTTTTTTAGCGTAACCTTAAAAATACAGGCTTCTTTCTTAATTCAGCTGTGCCATTTTGTGCAGAGGCTGAACATGAGGAGTGCAATACTGATGTTAGTCTGTCAGAAACCGTAGTGATGGAAACCTTTCAGCCCTTGTGGGGATCAGCTTCATTGCTTAACTTTGCTCTTGGAGTTTCTCAGGAAGTTTAGCCTGCATTTCCCTCGTTGTTATGTCTTCGTCAGCAACACATAGGAAAAGATGGGGTTTTACCTTTCTTTAGGGTAATTTGTGTTTTCCATGGGCGTGTAAACAGAGCACTCCAGCTCTTTGTAAACATATGCTGTTTATGGAAGGCATTTATACGCCATGAAGGAGATGTGAAATCCTTTGAATTCATACACATGTGATTGGTAATATAACTTCTACAAACTTTTTTACTACTATCTTAAATCTGTTATGAAAATACTTGCATTACTTGCCCCCAGAAAAGTTCAGTCCTGGTGACTGCTGATAGGCTGGGCAATACAGTCAGTTTAGTCGGAACTCTTGCTGGCCATTGAGACCGTAGGAATACAAAAGAAAAAACAAACACACAAATTTAGGTGTGATACATCTAAAATAAGGCAAAACACTTCTGCATGGCCCTTCAAAGCTTGGACAGTAGTGTAAGATTTGGAAGAACTAGTAATTTTCCTTAGAAATTGAATTTAAGTAGACTGAAAATTTTGAAGGGAAAGCTTTGACTTCCTTTTGCAAAGCTATATTGCGGTTTTAATAAAATTTCATTCTCCCACAACTGAGAAACTTCTAAAATAGGCAGTTATAATCCTGACAAGTATTCGGAAAGTCTGGCTTTCTGTTGTGTGTTGTACTGTTTTGTTTTGTACATGCATGTATTTTAAGTGTGTCTTAAAAGCAGTTTTGATATTGTCCTCCTAAGCAGAACCTGACAAGGCTAATGACAATAAATTACACCAAATTCCTCTTTACCCAAGATTTTAATAATTTTACTAAGTTCTTTTCTCTATCACTTGTGCAGTTTTGTACATGTAAGACTGTAGGTCAGGCAGCTGAAGGTGAATGGTTGCTAATTCTGATCTTCCAGGTTTGAGAGGTTTTTCCAAAATACCCTTTTCAATCTCCTCCTTCAAGTTACCTCAACGGAACTGCTATTGTTGTAGGAAGGAAGGCTGAGAATTTTTTTTGGAGGTTTTCACATGTTCTGGATAGAACTGTTCTGTGGCTCTGAAGGCTGCCGTGAAGTATCCTAAATTTTCGTGGCGTGGGGAAGCAGAGACCTGCTTTGACTTTAAATATATATATACACTCTCCAAAACGACCTGATAAAGGTACATTCACATACATTCTCTGCCCTAACCCTGCACATTCAGCCTGTACTGGTTGAATATGAGACAAGAAGGACATTCTGCAGTTGTTTCCTTCCTTCATTTGCAGGAAAAGGGGTAACACATTCTCCTAACTTACCCTCTCAGTTTTTCCATGCAAATAATCAAGCAGGATAAACATCAGCAGAGGGCACTCTTGAGGTATAAATAGAATAATAATAAATTGAAATCTGAAAAAAAAAAAAAAAAAAAGGTGTTGCCATGTGTTTTCAGTTTTCATTCATAAAATCACAGCATAATTTACAATGAAAGGTGCTCTGAAGGTCATCAGGTCAATCCCTGCCTCAGAGAGCCAAATTGGAAGTTAGATACAGTTACTGTGGCCGTGGTAATATGTCTACATTTTTGGATAATCTGTAACAACCTGCAATCAGATTAGTTTTTTCTCCAAAGCATTTTTGTATCCACTTGTGAGACTGAATCAAGAACGTGCCCAGAGCTGAAGTGTTGTTACTTTGTATGAAGAATACCAGAAAAAAAAAAGTTTAACCATTTTTGTTTCCAAAGTCGGTAAACGGTATTTTTTAGCAGTTGCTCATCAACTTTAATAATAATAGGCAAGCATGAAAAAAAAAAAAAAAGTATTACTCCTAAGAGTATTTTGTAATTTCTGTAAGGCAAGATTGACCAGCATGATAATATCAATGTAGCTGCTGTTGGAGCAACAGGTTATTGTTGGTTTGTGGGTTTTTCTAAAGTATGGTTTCTATAGTATTTGCTACTCAATAGCATGATTTGCTTTTTTTCCAGGACCCTTATTGGAGAGCTGAAGTAGATAATAACAGGAAGAATTTAAAGAAGTGAATACTGATCTCATGGTTTAAAACTTTGAAGATGTGCTGTATTGAATGTGTGGACAGATTTATAGAAAGCAGAGGCTTCTCCGAATCAGTGAGTTTCATTAAGGAAATTTTTGTCTTTTTTTAATATAAACACAGCCCTAGCCTGTCATCATTACTTGAATTAATTCCAGTTCCTTTTTTCAATCTGCTTGCTTATATTAGCTAAAATTTTATTGGCTAAAATGTTAAACTGTTGAATTTTGTAGGATTTTCCTTTAGCTTATCCGATTCTGCAATGCTTTCCAAGAGCATATTTGAGACAAAAGTGCACAATTCTGACCTGTGGAATGAATGCCTGTTATAAAATACCAAACACAATGCTATGTCAGGGAGTTTACTGACACTCATGTCACATAAAAGAACTGATATTTACTTAAACCACTTGCATGCACTAATTATTTGTCTAATTGTCTTAAGACAAATGTTTTACTACTGCCTTCAGTCTGAGGAGCAAAATTGTTACTCTCAGTGTCTAGTTTTCAACATTTTTTTTAATTGGCAAACTGTTAGTTACAATGTTTATTCAGACGAAATATTTGTGATTTTACACATTAAATAGAAATGCTAAAAAGGAGACCATCTTTTTAAATTCTCTTTTTGCTTCTAGAAAAGTGAAATATAGAAAAGTGAGTATTGTTAAATCACTCTTACAAGTAATACAAATGTTTGCCATGTTTGCCTGCCTCTGTGGATGGCAAACTGAAACAACTGGTAAAGACATTGTTGGCCTCATAAAAGCACTTTCTCCTCTCAGTGGAATCACCTATATTTGAAAGCTGTTTAGCTAAATTCTAGCTCCTCTCAGGTGGTGAGCTACCCCTTTAACGTAAGCAGTGGGTTTAGTTAAATGTCAGGTTAGATTCTTGGCAGCTCTCCAAAGAAATTAATTTTAACCAGCTCAGGCAAATGGCCCCGTGAGCCACGTGCAGCCTGGAGTGTTGCTGTGCAAACACCCCTGTGCGATTAAATACCAGCTGGTGTGGGATTCAGTGGAGGTTGAAGGTGCGGTGGGGCCCTAAGGTGGAACTGTTCTGTTCTCTGTACCCAGCAGAACTTGGCTGTGCACGTGTTTGGTTGTGGTCAGAACCTTGGCAGGAATTCTGTGATGTTTTATGAGTGTGGTTGCTCTGCTTCCAGACCTGCACGGCTTGGGTGGGTCAGGTTGCAGATCAGCTCTGTGCTCTCCGGTGTCGCTGCTTCCTGGAGCACCAGGACACGGCCCTTTGTGCCACTGTTGAAATATCCCACTCGTTGTAGGCAGGTCCAAATGAGCAGACAATATATTGTGATCACTGATAAGAAGCTTTTGTCTTTGATGGATGGGAATGTTTTCCATGTAGGAACAATATAAAGTCAGAAAATGTACTTCCAATTTGTATAGTATTTAAAAGAAAAAAACCAACATTTTTAGACATTTTGAAATATTGCTAGTTTGAAAATGCTGAAGTTCTCTTTATATTTTGTTTAGGTAACATCAGCAAAGCTTTTTTTTTTTTTCCCTATTTGATTTCAATATTGACTTTATACTGAACATGCAGCTGAGTAATTCTAGCTGTGGAACACAGGTAGGGATAAATATCTGTGAAGGTAATGTGATAGTTGGGTGTGTTGGAAGATGATGGCACGGAAGAGAGGAAGTACCTGTGTAGTGAGTTTTAAATGGTGTACAGTGTGAAAGAATTGGGGCCATACAAGGCACGGAAGGGAAAAAAATCAGTTTAGGTCAACTGCTAATGACACTGGCTTTTCTGAGTACTGGCTGGGCTTTAATCAACGAAAAATTCACAGCTTGGCAGTCCCAGTAGTGCAAATGTGGGAAGGGCCCCTACTGTAAACTTGTGTATCTCCTGCAGAAAATGTAGCTCAAAAAGGATATCAGGGACAACTCTGAGGGGCTGATCAAACCTTAATAAAATGGAAGTTATGAATGGCCTCTGTTTAAATGGTTGCTCTTAACTCCTGAGGTACAGTGGTGACCACCGTTGTAAACAACACACATTTCGTACTCCTGCTGACAGGCCTTGCAGTGAGCGTTTGGAAAGGAATGCAAGGTCATGCATTGTATCATCCAGCAACTGAAAAGAGTTGAGATACATGAAATTATGTGGGAAAGCCGCTGAATTACACCTGATAGACTGCAAAGGCAGATATTCCTGGTGCCTCTCAAAGACAGGGACAAAAAAACAATGAATGATTTCAGTCATGACCTTGTGAAATCAATGTTGCTCTGGCTGATTAAAATCAAGCTCTAAACACTACAGGTCCCTCATGTAACATCCTGTGTTTGGTGTTCCTCTTCCTCCCCCCACCCCAAACCCCAGCACAATGCCCTCAAATGGTGTGGTACTTGTGTAATGAGACTCTGTTGTGTATACTTTTCGAAAAGATATTTAAAAATTGCACATCGTTGTCTAGTTTTACGTGACAAATTTTACTTCAGCTGTGTGGCAAAGCATAATGAGAGTTTTGTGGGGTTTTTCTGTTATCCTAGTATTGTAAAGCTGCAATTCTTTTGGTGACTTTTCCAAGAGGATGACCAATTGCTCTCTTGCTTAGTTTATATTCAGTTGCTATTCTAATGGGATGAGTGAAGAGAAGAGGATATTGTTTATTTTTACTTTCCCCTGTAGGGCTTTGCTTTCTGACACTTCTCTGTGAAATTATCCATATGTTTCCTTAGCAGTTTTCAAGGAAAACTTAATGTCACTATTATACAGAAGATGATGACATCCAAGGTGCTGCTGCTCTTCTTCTGGCAATCTCAACTTTGTTCCAACAATTTTGTTTAAAACAAAATCAGTGGAACTTACTGTCAAGGATGTTTAAATGCTTCTTACATTGTGGAACAAGTTAAGAGTTAATTTAAAATCCTTCAGTTCCCAAAACTTATTCTGAACCTCTGAAGAAAAAAAAAAAAAAGAGAGTGGTGGAAGGAAATTTCTTATAAACACTTGCAGGGGCACTTATAAGTTTCTTCAGTTCCTGGAATTGAAAGCAACTGTACGTAGTGCATCCTCCCAAATCCAGGTAGCTAATGATCTACAGTAATCTTTCTAAAAGCAAACAGATTAGATCAGTGTGTCTCATAAGAGAAGCTTTATGAGGCTCCTCTACCTCTGATCTGCAAACAAAACTGGTAGGAATCCCCCATTTGTTTTGGAAATACTGACACTGGCAATAGTGGATTACCTATGGGGTTTTTTACTAGGGAAACGTAGACAGAGCAACTGTGGAAAGAAAGGAAACAAGCCTTTTGTCTTTTTTTCATTCATTCAACTGTTTTAAGAAATGGCAAATTACCTTAATAGCTATATTTCAAAAGGGAGGAGGCGTGTCTGTACTTGGGTCTGTACTGGGCCTGTCCTAGTGGTCTTCTGAGCTTGGTTAAGGTTTGTAAATTCTATTATGTTCTCGGAGTCGAGTTCTTGCCCAGTAACTCGGCTCACAGGTACTTAATGGCATTTTTTGCAACACTGCAGGCAGGAATGGAGATTTAGTATTGAGCAGATGGTGGAGTACTGAGGAATAGTTGTCGAGTTGATATTCTTTAAGCAATCCATTTTTAAAGTTGTATTCTTTTTCTTATTACCGAGGTCCTGTAAAGAGGGAAAACAAAAACAAACCCTGAAATTCTGTAGTGGTTGAATGTCTGGGTGGTTGATGCATAACTAGAGAAGTGGGCAATGGCTGCCTTACCTTGTTGTGTGGCAGTAAGATTGGATTTTGAGGACTACTGACAGCCATGTCAATTGTTATGGTTTTTTTCTAGCATTTTCTTGTGTCTGTATTTGAAGACTAGGAAGGATCAGCAGTTCAAGGACCCTCAAGTGAGTATTTTATCTCAGCTTGGCAGTTCCAAACCATAAACCTTCAAAGGCCAACTTGTGAGGAAGATGGGATTGTGCTCAGTTACTACTTAAGCCTGCTAAGTCCTTTAGATATGTTTTCTCCTAATGCACTAACTAAGCTCCTCCTGTTTAATATCTGTATTGATAATCTGGATGAGGGGATCGGGGCACCCTCAGTGAGTTTGTAGATGACACCGACTGGGCAGGAGTGTTAATGTGCTGGAGGGCAGGAAGCTCTGCAGAGGGATCTGGACAGGCTGGATCAATGGGCCAAAGCCAGTTGTATGAGGTTCCACAAGGCCAAGTGCTGGGTCCTGCACTTGGGTCACAACAACCCCAGGCAGCGCTGCAGGCTGGGAAAAGAGGGGCTGGAAAGTGGCCCAGAGGAAAAGGACCTGGAAGTTCTGGTCGACAAGTGGCTGAACATGAGCCAGCTGTGTGCCCAGAAGGCCAATGACATCCTGGCCTCTATCAGCAGCAGTGTAGCCAGCAGGACCAGGGCGGTGATTCTCCCCCTGTACTCAGCACTGGTGAGGTCACGCCTCACGTCCTGTGTCCAGTTCTGGGCCCCTCACTACAAGACACTGAGGTACTGGAGCAAGTCCATAGAAGAGCAACAGAGCTGGTGAAGAGTCTAGAGAGGAAGTCCTGCAAGGAGCAACCAAGGGAACTGGGGATGTTTAGGAGAGTCAGGGGTGACCTTATCACTCCCTACAACTCCCTGGAAGAAGGCTTAAGTAACGTGGGGGTCTGCCTCTTCTTCCAGGTAACAAGTGTCAGGACAAGAGTAAATGGCCTCAAGCTGCACCAGGGGAGGTTCGGGCTGGACGTCAGGAGGAATTCCTTTATAGAAAGGGTTGTTAAACATTGGAACGGGCTGCCCAGGGAGGTGGTGGAGTCACCATCTCTGGAGGTGTTCAAGAAAAGACCGAGTGTGGCACTGAGTGCTCTGGTCTAGTTGACATGGTGGTGTTCAGTCAAAGGTTGTATCCGATGATCTTGGAGGTCTTTTCCAACCTTAACGATTCTGTGGTTCTGTGCTGCATACAGTGAGTGTTCTGTGTGCCAGCACAACAGCCAAAACATGTGTAATGCAAAGGATCAGTATTTTGGAGGCAAGATTAGGAATACAAGATGCTTTTACAGTCCGAGTGAAAAAAGGGCTTACATGAGATTTAAAGGCCATCAACTGTATGGCAAATTCCTGCAGCCCCTAAAAGTTTAAATGCAGACATGAACTAAGCTGGATGCACGATGAGCAGCAGTAAGGATTTTATTACCATATTCACAAACTTTTGTGAACTTTGTATAGTTATTGCATACAATGTTATATGCAGAGCTGCAAGCAAACAGTGTATTTGTTTGAAAAATACAAACCTACTAATGAGCAGGAAAAGGGGGGGAAACCACTTGGAAATGGATGAAATTCTATGCTGAATGTTTAGATGCTGCACTTTCTTGTTATGCTTATGAAATGCTAAGCAGTTTATTAAATCTGTTTCTAAATGTCAGGCTTCTGAGGGTGGCTTTGAGCCAAGGCCTGTGCTGGAGGGTAGGAGGTGGCAGGCACCTGGTTCCACTGGCAGGAAGCTGAAGCCAGGAGCATGGAACACTACAGAGTGTAGTGGCATCTGTTGTAGTGTTTGTCTGGACCATATTTATTCCCTCATTTGGCCAGGTCTGACTGTGGTTTAAGAAATACTGCTTCTTAAAATGGCTTGGTCTCCCAGATGCAGAAGGCTTGGAAGAAAGGGACAACAAATCAGTACCACAGACAGACTTTTCTGAAGAGGAGTGGGAGGGAGACTCTGGTTTGTTGTGGGCAGGCAAAACACAGGAAAACCCCATATACATGAGTGATGGAAGTGGGGAGGAAAAGCCTCCCAAAGAAGGAAAGCTTTGGGCACGGAAGTGGTGGTGGAGCCAATTTTGTGGCTGGTCCAAAACTGGCTCCCTTTGATGTTGTTTTATAGTGGTCACATGTGTCTGGGGAGCTGAAGGCTTGAGTTTCAGAATTTTAGGCCTAGAAATTCCGAGATTTTGTTCTTGTAAACTTTATGCTTGCATGAAAATAATTGGATGCAAATGTGTGCTTGTGGCAGACTTTGTGCCCCATGTTACATCCTAAAATCCAGTGGAAATGTGTTTGGGAACTGTCAGATTGTTGGTTGTTGGGTTTTGTGGTGGTTTTTGCATTGAAAGAGCTTGGATGCCTAAGGTTTGCCTTTGAGCTGTTATTCTCTAGGGAGTGATCTAGTATTTCAGATCACAGTGAAAAGCAGTTTCAAGGTGTTTCAAACACATTGAGGTGTGACTTGCAGGACTAAAAAGCTATGACAGCACACAGTGAAAAATGGTAATGCTTTTATGAAAGCTTGAGGCCAGGCAAAGTTATTCAAACTTTAAAAAAAGAATCTTACAGCAGTTATGTCTTATTAGACTGATACATGTAAAGAGAGAAGGCTTTCAGAGACCAAGGGAAGTGCTGGTGTGCCTGAAGGCCCATCTATGTTCCTCTAACTTATCATTTAGTGTAATAAAATATCTCCTTTATAGCAAATGGAGTAGAAACTGGAGCAGTTGCAAGTCCGAAATACCAGCAAGTCTAATAAAGCTGTTCTCTGTGGGGAAAAACGTCTAGAATTCTCATTCACCACAGAATCATAGAATGGTTTGAGTTGGAAGGGGCCTTAAATATCATCTCGTTCCAAGCCCCAGAAATGATGTTTGTCAGACAAGGAATTTCAGATGACGAGACTGAACACTCAAGTACCTTGAGTGCAACATGGATGGAGCAATATCCGTGGGCAGCTGCGTGGGTGAAGCAGCAGATGCTCAGAGGACAAGCTATTTACAACAATAGCAACTTACAACATCATTAATTGAAAGATATAGAGAAGTAGGACTACAACTGAGAAGTTCTGAAGGTTGTTGCTTTCCAAGCACTACATGGACACATTTAAGGCATCGGTTTATCCATTTATAAGCTTCTGTCACCTTCTGTGTACATTGTGTGACTTAACCACTGTAATACTCAAATAGAAAGAAGTAACTTAAAATCAAAATTAACATGCAAGTCTGGTCCTTTGGCTGGTTTTGATTGTCATTTTCCTCTTGCTGGATAGTCATCAGTGATTTAATTCTCACATTAAAAAAACAAACAAACAAACCCCCAAACAACCCAAAACCCACAAACAGCCCCCCCCCCAAAAAAAAAGCTAAAATTTTGAGAAGATTGCAATAAAATTCAATGCAATTTTTTGCCTTTTTTTTTGACGACAGTTTTTAAAACTTTCACATGAAATTCACTTGTTTAGAGTTAAAGCTAAGTTTCAGTAAACGAAGCATCTGTAAATGAAGGATTTCATGATGAGGCAAGTAAACACATTTAAATATTGTCATGCTTAGCTCTCTTCCCTGCCAGTGCTGCCTCCCCTCCTCCCACCCCCTGCACAGACTTCCTGACACTTCCACTGAGCAGGATCCCGGTAAATGAACCAGAAGAGCTTCGCCTTGGCACACTTCTGCTGACTGCATTTGGGCTTCAGTGATGACCCCCAGAGAGGAAACCGAACAACAAGAGTTCAACAGTCTGGTACTGTGCTGCAAAGCATCAGATGTGTAGGGAGTCCTACTATTCCTGAGACAGCTCTTTCCTGAGAATTTGAGGGCAGGGGGAAGGCACGTTGTGTGGTTGGTTTTCGTAGTTTGATTCTTCTTTATTTTATTTGAAGTCTGAGTTTGAACTGCAAAATCTGTAGCACTTTCAAAGCTGAGCTCATGTAACGAAAACAGCAGTGTAAGGGTTTGTCTGGGTATCAAACAAGGAGAGAAAGAGAAAAATTATAATAAAATGGGATTTTAGAAATCGGGTACTGTTATTTTACGGCAAAGAAGAGGGTTGTTTTTAGCTGGTTTTTGTTTCGTCTGGGTTTTTTGTTATTGCATAGATATTTTTGTTGGGTTTGTTTTTCCCAGAAAGGAAAATTATACCTGTGTTTTCTTACCGTTTAACAGACTAATATTTCTCCTGTTCATAACTATCATGGCATGAATATTTATGCACTGCAATCAGGTTACAGCAAGTGTAGCAGAAATCCAGAGTGGTGACAATGGTATTTGGTATTACAGCCAGTCTATTTGTAGCTGATAAAACACACTTGGACACTTATGTTTTAGTTATCCTCTCACAGACTCCCTAACATGACACATATGTGCTGGTATTGTTCTGAAGGAGGCAGTTTGATAGATAATAACCATCTCAAGCAGCAAAAGGGAGAAACTTAATCCGCTGCTTAACTGCACTTACTTTTCTTTTTTTTTTTTATGAGGAGAAAATGAGTCATAACTGAGGCAGGGGAAGAATGAGATAAACAGAAGCTGCCCACAATAGCTAATAATAATTACAAAAAGTACTACGTTGATCTTGGGATCTGGCAGCTGTATGAGAATAATACATTTAATAGCAACATTCCTTGGTAAATTCGTGAGAGCGAATGTCAAAATATTTAATTGGGAATGCAGGCATTCCTCCCTGTGACAAGCATCTTGGAAGACCTTTTTTTTTTTTCAGTGATCTGTGCTCATAAAGCTGTGAACAGGACAGTAATGTTCATGTCATCAGTCACTTGAGGCTCCATCCAGCTCTCACTAAAATCAGTGGTAAAATTCTTGCTGATGTCACTGAAGTGGATGGAACATCAGACTGTGCCTGTGAAGGGGGATAACGCTTTCTTTTTTCCTGTAAGGTCTGAGTAGTCTCACCTACATCTGAAAAGTTATGAAATTTCTAAGTTTTAGGCACCATTATTTTTCCTTCCTCTTCTGCTTCAGCTGCAAAAGGCCTTCATCCAGTCAGTATATCCGTATGTGTCTCTATTCCTGGCATGAATTTACAGTGATTTCATTTAAATGTAGGGTTATCATCATAACGTGTAAGCACATAGAACGTTTGAACTTCCCTCCACACAAATTTATTGCTTTTATTTTAATTTCATACAATGTGTCAGTTAGTGTTGTAGTGAAAACTGGTTATTTACTTTCAAAAGGCAGTGCCAAAAGGGGTAAATTTATTAAGATATACTTCCTGTTTTGGCCCACAAGGTAATCATAACAATGCTTTTGATGAAACACTATTGTTAAGACAGCTACAGGTAAATGACAAATTACATGGTCTGAATTTTAATGGAAATGGCTATTTGTTCTCCTCAGCTTTGCTCCTATTTAATGTAAAGGGAAGCAATGGAAGCTTGTTCTTCAGTCGTTTTCAGGGGGAAATAAAATTAGAACTTTGTTGTTATTGCCTTTTTTTTTATTTATTTAAACAAATCCAAACAACTACAATAAATAAGGGAGGGAAAAGGAAGAACAGGCAGAGTGCTAACTTTTGATCCTACTTACACATCTATGTTCTGTGACAGAGTTTCTTGTTTAATTAACAGTAGGGCACCAAGATCCCAACACTGTTGTTCCTGACATTGTAAAACTAATACTGTTCCTGTCCCAGAGAGCTTGCAGTCTAAACATGCTCCCTCTTGACATATTTAGTCAGTGAGAGTAAATTGAGAGGAATTGACCTAAATAATTTTACCAAGCAGATAGCTTTGCTAAGTAAAGCTGGTTTCAATATCTAAAAGTATGGAGAGGCTTAGATTGTTAGGAGACCTGATTTTTTAGGTGACAAATGCAACAGCAAATTTCCCTTGGAGATGGTTCCTTCAGCCATAAGCATGCCAAAGAGTCACCGATATTGCATGCTAATAGTACTAATTCTGTCCCCCCAAACTTCAAACAAAACCTATTTTTAAAGTATTCAAAGGCTGTCTCAATTAGGAAGGGATATTTAGAAGGCTTTTTTTGCTTAAAGCCTCTTAAGCAGACATTAACTGGTGCAGTTGCAAACTTGTGTTTGTGTATGTGTTGTATAGTTTAAATTGGTGCCCTGAATTTTATAAACAATTAAAATTAAAAGATATTCTTCTGGCGTCATGCTGTCACCCATTGCCAAACATACATTTGTTTCCAGTGGGTTTGGATTTGTATTATCCCTGTTTAAAAGGAAAGAGTGTTTAACTTCTATAAGTCTTCAAAAATCTCTGTAAATGTCTCATGGCATTTGCTGGGCCCGTACCTGTGTTTCTCCCAATCTGTCCCAGCCCTATCTGTTCTTCAGAACCTTCTTAAGCAATTAAATTTTTAGGTTTTGTAGAAAATAAATGGAATAATTACATGTGACTTCATGGTTTTGGTTTTGCTTAGTTTTTCCTCCATCATGCCAAAAGAGAAGCTCTATTAATCACATCTGTGTCTTCCAAAACATCTCAGCCCCATATTTTTCTTCCCTCAGCTTGCAGCTGAACAGAATTTACACAGCTGACCTTCTCACCTTTTAAAAGAAAATCTTCACTGGGGGATCTGGCACAAAACTTAAGTATTTAAATGAGTGCTTGTATTACTTTTGGATCATTGTCCTCTGAAACATGAATAAACCTGGAAAGTAAAATCAATAGAATGCAGAAACGTGTAATAACAGAGATTAAAAAAACCCAAAACAACACCCAAACCAACAGATGGGCAGGTCTCAGAGTTCTGTTCCCAGCAGGTGCATTTTCAGGAATTATGCTTTCAGTTGTTCAAAAAACTTTCTTCATCAAGTCTTTCAGTCTCACATGAGTTAAAGTCTGTGCTACGAAGTTAATGTGACCAGCTCTTGGGTTCACACTCTAAGCAAAGGGCATGTTTAGCAGCACTTGTGTATTTTAATGTACATTTTTTCACATTGTAGAATTTTCAAAGCACTTGCTAATGTAAAACTGTGCCCATTTTGAAAGAGATCTAGCATTAACTGATTGTACTGGCACGCAAAGTGAATTTCATATTACTTTCTTATCATATTTCTCAGTATCTTTTCAGTAAAATCAGTTTCCAACAAGTGTAAATGGGTTTTCTAATCTCTCTCTGCCTTGCAAAAGCAATTTTAACAATACAGTGCAGTTTTAATTTGTGAAGCAAAGTAATACAACACACTTTAGCAAACAGTAGGTTTCTGAGAGAATCTTTTCATCTTATGCTCAGGTGTTCAGTGTCCCCTTATCTTGCAATGAACCTTCCATGTGTATGGTGCCGTTCATAGTAAATATACACAATCTGTTCACTGGCTTTGTACCTGTGGAAAAAAACAATATATTGGCATGTAAAATGGTTTGACTACTGGAAGGGTTTTCTATAAGAAACAGGCAACCTTCAGATACGCTTCAATCAGTGCTCCTTCTGCCTGTAGCAAAACTGTAGCCCCCTGGGGATAGATTTGCTAAGCAACAAAACAATTTTTCACATTTTCTTAAAGAATTCACAGTTCTGAGTTTAACAGTGAGCTCCAGGCTTTGAATTGGAAAAGCAGTTATTTCATTAGAAGTTGAAAACGATGCTGTCTGGAAAGCGCAAAGAAGTGAGTTATTCTGAGCAAAATAGTCAGAAAGCTTAGGAAAGCTGCATTGAAGAGAGATGAAATCATGAAGAATTATGTAAATCAAAAAATTGAATACTGTTTGGGATGGCAGGCAATGTGAGAGAAACAATCTAGGACCAGAATTCTTAATCATGGGTTTTTTTTGAGCTAAACATATGAGTGATTGTTGAGGAGAAAGGTATGTCTTTGAAGACATTTTCAGTACAGTTAATTAGTGCAGTGACATTGTAGATGTCCCATTCCTTAGAGGGTTTTTTATGTGCTGCTTATATGGAGATATGCCCTTATTGAAGGACTATATGACGTGGTATGGACAACGTGGGCCAAAAGGGCAGGTCAGTGCAATGGGATATTCGCTGCTGTAGAATTTAAACTCCTCGTTTCTGGCTCCCAACCCACCACACCACACGTAAAGTCTATGAAGTCGTCTTTTGTGGTCAGAAATGTTTGAAGACTGGGTAGGAAGACTGAAGAGCATGTGGCAGCAACTCTCAAGCTCACTCAGCAGCTGTCACATGTCAGCTGTGAGAAATAATGAAGTGTGTGCTCACCTACAGCTAAGCAGATACTGAAACAAATTTCTACCATGGGAGGTAAAAATTCTTTGCTTAAACCTCTGTGAAGTACAGCTGGTATTTCATCATTCATTAAATTATAGTGAGACTCATGTATAATAATTTTTTCTGTAGACCAAGGCTTTAGGAGAAGTTTAAAGTGTCCTAAAAATCAATTGAACTTTTTACTAAACATACATCTGTGTAATATTTTCATATAAGGTGATTGTCACGCTCTGCTCTGACCTGGGGCGGCCTCACCTGGAATATTGTGGCAGTTTTGGGCACAACAATATAAGAGAGACATGAAGCCGTCAGAGAGTCCAAAGAAGGGCTGTGAAGATGGGGAAGGGCCTTGAGGGGAAGCCGTGTGAGGAGCAGCTCAGGGCACTTGGTCTGTTCAGCTGGAGGAGACTGAGGGGAGACCTCACTACAGTCACAACTTCCTCGTGAGAGGAAGAGGAGGGGCAGGCACTGATCTCTGCTCTGTGGTGACAGGACCCGAGGCAATGGCCTGAAGTTGTGTCAGGAGAGGTTTAAGTTGGATATTAGGAAAAGGTTCTTTAGCCAGAGGGTGGTTGGGCACTGGAAAAGGCTCCCCAGGGAAGTGGGCACAGCACGAAGCCTGGCAGAGTTCAAGCATTTGGACAACACTCTTGGGCACATGGTGTGAGTCTTGGGGGTGGTTCTGTGCAGGGCCACGAGTTGGACTCAATGATCCCTGTGGTCCCTTCCAATTCAGGATATTCTGTGATTCTGTGAGAAGAACATGGCGGGCTACATTTTGAAGTGATTCTCTGATGGCTTTGCCATTCATCTGATGTAATGGCTGTTTGATTTCCTTTTTTAGTTTCTTGCTAATTCAAAGCCTTTTATTGCTCTGCTCTAAAAAATCCATTAATTTATCCATTGCTACCTTTTATAGGCTCAAAAGAATGTCAGACTTGGTGTGAGAAATGCATGCACTGCAGGGAGGTGATGGAGTAACTGCTCTTCTAAAGACTCAGCTGCACATTCACTCTTTTCCCAGGATTGCTTTTGGAAGTGCTCCCTATAGAGCAACATGTGGAAACAACAGGCAGATGTGCCTCTGTTTCAGATGTACACAGAGGCAAGAGCTGATTGCTGGTGGTTGTAGCTGCCTTACTCTCACCAAAGTGAGGTTTAGTGGAGTGATGTGGCAGTAGAAGATTGTTTTCCCCACTGGGAACTACTGCTAGTTGTTTATAAATGTTTGTCTTTTCTCCTTCTGAGAGCTTCTTTTTTTTGTGAAGTAGAAAGAAAACAGTATTTGCATCTTGAATTTACTATTCAAGTCAAATTTGTCAGGCTGGTGCTGTTCATTTGGCATGTGATGAATTGCTTGTAAGCTGCACATCAACTGACAGTAACTTTCAAAACACCAGAGTGACTAAAGAAGTGAGACCAATAAAAAAAAGCTATTGAAAAGAATAAAATTTGAAGATAATTTAAAAGCTAAATTGAAACTAGCCTTATAAAAGTATAAAAAGAATCCTTCAACTCCCATCTAGTCCTTTTTGCTAGGCCGTTGCAGTCTGTTTAGATGAGATATTCCAGCCATATCAAGCAATCCTTGTATTTACAGAGATGAAATGCTGTGAGCTATTTGTTCTGAGTCTGTAGCAAAAGCTGCTCTACTTCATGATTCATAATGAAAATATTCTTGCCCTTTCCAAATGCTAGAAGGGCACTCTCTGTGCAGAAGCTGATAGCAGTGTGTTTTGTTTCTGTTGACATGTTGTGTTTTGTCCACTTGGGCAGCAGCAGATGTTGGGTAGGTGTGTGTTTTCCTCTCCTGCCGTAAGTGTGAAAAATGCTGTCAGGCTTTTCCCTGGTTAAGTTTCAGCGCAGTAACTGGGCAGTAGAATGTGAGCTGGTAGTGACTGAGCATGTAATCAAAGAGGGGAAAATGCTTTCGCTTTCTTGGCAAGGTAAAATTTTGAAAAGAAAAAGAGAATAAGGGGGTGGACAGACGCTTCCAGGGAGTCCATAAGAAAAACTGGCACTGTGCATCTGTATGTTTTTGCAGGGCTATGGTTTCTACATATTTGAAAGCCAAATTTATTCATACACAAGACCTGTTGTGTTAGGTTAGTCTCTTAACCAGGCAAAATAGAAGGGAGTACAGTCTCTTCACCTTGTGCATTTAAACCTATTTGCATTTGATAGTTATGGTTGTGAAGGTAAGCTTGAAAAAGGGAATGATGAGTCAGCCTTCTTGGAAGAGGGAATTTAGTTTCTTTCTTTCCCCCTTCTTTTCTGACGAGTTCCCCCAGTGTATTTGACTTTTCTAAAACGGGTTACTGTCACCTTAGATATTTAGAGTGAGAACAGAAATTTCCTCTCCATTAATCAAGTTTCTACTTTTCAGGAGGGGAATGAGGTAGTTGTAACAGGTTGGACTGTGGGAATTGAGGGTAAGGCTGAGGTGACACAGTGCAAGGAAACACAGAGCATTTATGCAGGGTACCAGCTCTGCTGTGCCTGTCACCATAAGGCCTGTGCCTTAACACCTCTTCTGGTGCTTATTTCGGGACAGTGAGGTCGTCACATGGTGCTAAGGCTGAGAATTGAACCCTAGAGATAATGAGTTTGAATGTAGATATGTAGATAAAATACATCCCTACAGTTATTTTTATGGGTTTTTACAGTTACATTCATGCATCTGAAACAAAAAGCGAGATCGCTTCTTTTACTTTTTGCATCCCATTCCATTTTCCTTTCCAGAGGAACGGTGTGACTGCTGAGGTCTCCAGATGCCAATGTACAGGCCAGAACAGTTGATCCCATGACTGTTGAAATAAAGGGAACACAAAAATCTCTTTATTGTTGAACTCAAGCTTTATTGTCTTGATCTAGTAGAAGTTTGGCTTCTCCAGGGGGATTAAGCTGTGCAATTGCAGAAGCGTGGAAGGTTTTAACTAATGAGATATTAGGAATGTAGCGAAATGTTTGAGTGAGTGAACATAGTCAGGACCTTAATGTAGCCAATGGTTTATCAGTGGAGTGAATTCAATCCTTTTAGCCTTTATACAGAAAATACAAAGCCTGAGAGGGTCATTAGTGAAGTACTGATGAAACCCAGTGAACCATGCATATGTCTGCAAAGTATAATGTACAAAGCAGTAAAGTTCATTTTTGAAGTTCTCAGCAAGATGGTGCTGTGAAAGACACGGCTAAATGGATAATGGCAAACAAAATTAAAGGCTCTGGAGCTCAGAGACAGATAACATCTTACTTAGCTGGATGTAGCAGATTTATGACCATCTCTTCCCAAATGAGTAAGTCTGGTCTATCAAGTGGGATGATAAAAAGAGATGGATGCTAGATCTAGTCATTTTAATTACCTGGATTTGTTCCACTGAAATGTGGTTGCCAGGATATTGTTGCCTGAGTTATATAGAAGACAAATGCAGATGCTATATTGCTGCTTGTACAGAGGATGACAACATTTTTGCAAAGTTTTCCCATTTGAGCTTCTCTCATGCAATTCAAAAATACTGTTTTGTGGTCGTATCTGTGTACTTGAGGTGTGGTATTATCTCCTCTTCTTAATGTGAACAAAGAAATTACTCTGCATGTGAAGAATCCATCTCAGCTGAAAGAAACAAGAGAGACCTCAGCAAGGTAAGGGATTAAATTTGAGACAGATATTTTCATTTTATTTCTGGTTTTGTACTTGTCTAAATCAGATCAACCGAGCATACTGCTCCACCAAATCTCCCTTTTATAGGCTAATGTAGGATTATACAAGGACTAAATTGAACCGGGATAATTCAGGCTGCTTATTCAGAGCACTTGCCTTGCAAGGATTTATAAAACCGTGCCCCCTGCTCACCATGGTCTGGAGAGTGACAAACCAGTACCTAAGGCAGCACTAGCCCAGCAACGGCAGCACAAAGCTAATTAAGTTACTGCAATGCCCAGACCAGCTTCAATATGTCACTTAAAGCTGGCTTAGCTCCGTTTGGTCTCGAGCATTAGGACTGGACACGTTCAAAGGAGGACTTTTCTAAAAAGACGATAAACGACTTTGAGTTCAAAGGGAAAAGGGTAAATTTGCAGGGTAAACATGCAGTTATCCAGATAAGACAGCGCATGGGTTCAACAGCTAATAGGCTTTAAAAAGAGCATCTTCAGTTTATTTCTTCCTTCCCTTCCTTAAGATTGCGTTGTACAGATTATCTGAGTGTAGAAAATGTGTGGGTTTCTTTAATCATCTCTGAATGATTGAAAACAGCATAAAATGTATCTTCAGGATAGAAAACATTGAACTATGTTTCAGTAATTTGATTTAGAGTCTGGATACACATTTAGGTCTGATTTCAGTGGTTTTAGATTTCTCCTGACTTATAATTACTTCTCATTTTGCTGAAGGCTTTTTGGGGTGTTTGGGGTTTTTTTCCCCTTTTCTTTAAATGTTTCATGAGTAAAACATTCCATAATCCTGTTCGTTAAATATGTTAACTTGTGGTCAGGATTTCTGGCAACGTCAGGTCCTTTCCTGGGAACGATGTCTGCTTAACATTCCTCCTTTGCAATACGGTATCTTCATTCTCTCATGGGTATGCAAGCAACCCTTCTGCCCCTCTCCTTGTTCCTCTGCCTTGCAAGAGTTAAGTCCTTCTAACACTTCAGTAGAATTGTTCTAGAGTTCCTGTAATTTGGTTAAAAAGTCACATCTTATTAGCCCCAGTGACAGCATGGGTGACAGCTCCCAGTTTCCTGTTTGCTTCCAGTTAGGTTTTCCTGAGGATTTCGTGCACCCACTTTTAAGAAGTTGTTTAGCAAAAATTCTTTTTTTTAAAAAAGTACTTGTTTCACCCCATCTCAAGTTGATTTACAAGAACAGTGTTCCTGACAAAATATTAGAATCCCTCTTAAAAACAGAACATATGAAATCCCATAGATTATCGGTTTATCTAGATAAACAGAGGGACAGACCATGAAAACTATAAGTAAGCTCTTTCTGTGCAGATGAGTAGAATCCCAGTCACCCATTATATAACCAAATTTACCTGTGATAACATGTCCCCAAAATGTACAAGGAAATTAAAGTGTACACAAAAGGCAAGGCAAGTTTACCATGCTAAGAAGAGACACGAGGTGGTTTCTGGTAACCACACCTGATGCAGAATTTTATTTTGTCCAAAGGCATCTTTAGGTTTCTGACTGAAGTGCTCAAATAGTGGACAGCAAAATGTCAAGTAACCGTTAAGTCACTCATATAAGAAAAATAATCCCAAGCTTTATTTGAGGAAATCCTGGAACTTTTCAAACAGTGCTTTTATTTCATGACATTTTCTTGTTTACATGGCACTGATCTGGTAAGTGAATCATTTTGTTGTTCTATAGTGCAAAGCAGAGTTTGGTTTTAATCATGCTGATACTTACTTTCATTATTGGCCTGAGAAATAAAATGTAATTCACTGTATGTTTTAGCAAACAGTAGATACTTGGATGAGGTGCCGCACAACTTAATGCTTATAAGGCTGTAAATATGCAATCTGCTCTCGAACTGTTCCACAAATGTGATTATACTCTTCTTGTTCAGGCTTTTGTTAGAGTCCTGAGCCCACGGGCACTGGCTTCCAAGGCACTGACACTCTTTCCCCCTTTGGCTCTGGCATTTTTCCTCTGCTGCTGCTTCTCAGTAGTAGGAATCTAAATCCCAGCTGTTTGGGAAACATCCTGAATGTTTGGTTTTCTGTCTTGTTTGAGGGCAAGTAGCTGACTAACAGATTCCTCACATTACTCCTTAGTTATGTTGTCTAAGGGCTACAGTTAAACTCTTCCAAAAATGATAGAAGCAATATAAGGAACTCTAGTTTTCAGGGATTCTTAAAACAACATGAAGCTTTATTTTAATGACATGAACAATACACAATTTCAACAACAACAAAAAAATCTTCCTTCGTTTATGTCTTCTCTCATCTGCCTGAAACATTCGGGGCCATGAAAGATGTTCATGAATCTCTGTCGGAATATTTCTCTTCTATACCGTGGAGTTCATCCAACAATCCTGACTAGGTTTCTGCTCCTCACCTTGCCTGTTTTGTATTGTTTTCCTTTTCTCAGTTTTTTGAAGATTATGCTGGTCTCTTTGTTCCTGTGGGCTTAGTCATGACTCATGACTTCTTCCCAAGAGACTCCATCTCCTTTTCTTTTTTCTTCATTTAAGGAAGACTCCCAAATGCAATTCCTGAGAAGGATAATAACAGCAGCTCTTTCCAGCTCTAGCCAATGTCCTTAATACTGTATTTTTTCAGTCAGAACAGAGGAGACATTTTAGCCATTGTTCCTATCTTGGTGAGTATATACTCTACTAGCAGAAGAAAAAACAACTTGTTCTACGGATACAGCAACTTTCATAGTGATACTATGGAATGAACTGGAATATACAAATAACAGTTCCACAAATCATTACATATGTTCCATTAACTTCCACCTAATTTGCACATGTACACATGGTTTGTGGTAAAAAATGTAGCAGAGAAGCTTTAAAAATACTTTCTAAGCAGTTTTTTCTGTTTGTCATTAATTTATTACCTTTTCAATCCATGATGCAAGAACAATTACATTTCAGTCTGGCTGGATTCCTGTTGGTGAGAAGGCTTATTGCCACAGGTCAAAGGAATTTTGATAGAATTTGATATGTAAAATTTAAATTACGGTCACTCTACTCCTGTTTAACTGGCTGCCAAATTCAGATTTGAATCTTCTCCAGAGTGTGCAGATAACCTGTTGTTCAGCTGCCGTGCTCCAGTTCTCTTGTTTTGCTGCCAGGTTATGTTTAGGGGTTTTTATTTGTTTCAGGTGGTGGTGGTTCTTGCCTCTGCCTTTCCCTTCCCGTCTCAGTCTAGGCTGACAATGTGTAACTGCAGGAGAGCAGGGCCCAGGCAGGGGCTGAATTGCAGCCTCTCCTCTTTCTTTCTGTTTCTTATATAATAGAGTTGTAACTGAGTGTTTTGATTTTCACTTCAGAACACAAAAGATTCTTTTCTTGGTCCAGATTTGAATGAATCCCTAAGAAATTCAAGCTGATCAAATTCTCCTGAAGGCTAGTGCAGTTTTAGGCTCTATTTATATAGCTGTATCCAGCTCTAGCTAATGCATCCTTACCAAGGGAACAGCACGGAGTTACGCTGAGCATTGACTTAGCCATACATATTTACTGATCTCTGTACCTTGTAAAATTGTATGGGATTTGTACATGCTCATTTAAGATTTGATTTTTAATTTTTTTTTTAAGATGGCAAGCTGATAATATGAGATTTTATGTCTTAGTTAGCCTGATATCAAGTAATTGTGCATATTCTCTTCTGTAGCTGAAACAGCTTGTCTGCACTTTATTCTCCTATTGACTGAATCGCTCCCAATTCATGCTGATCTTTCCCAATTGTTCGCTTTTTACTGCAGCTTTTCCGAGCCTTGTTTCAGCTGGATGTAAACTCAGTCACTGTAAGAAACAATGTGTTAAATGAGAAATCTGAGTGAAAGGGTTTTTCTAGTGTATTTTGTGTTACAAAATGTCATCTAAATAGAAGTACATTTGAATCAATTGGGAAGAACGTATTTGCCAGACACAGCTTTCCATTTTTCACTTGCAAAGAAAGCAGAACCACAATAGCTGTGTGAGTGAAAACCAGTACATATTTTTATGTGAGCAGACCTTGAAGTGTTAATAAGAAAATGCAACAATCCAGCATCAATTCAGGAGTACAAGGATTATCAGCCTTGCTAGTTTTTAGAAACTAAAAGTGGAAATGAAACAAATCTAAGAAATGTAAATATGAAGAACATGTAAGTCTTCAAATAAAACAGAATGAGCATAGTAGTTTGGGGTTTTTGTTAAGAGGCATCAAAGCAGGACAGAAAGCAAGTTTTAAAAAGTTTCTCAGAAGGTATTAGCCAACTCTGCATTTCCCCAAAGATGGATCAAATAATGGAGGGAACAAGCAGCACTTTGAAGCCCTGGATTTCGATGTGCTCCTTCAGAGTGCTTTTTGTTGGGTTTCTCTGGACAAAACTTCTAAAATTTATAATTGTTGCTATTCAAAATTGCAACCACATGGTTTCCCAAGAGGACTAAGGATTCAAAAGAAGGGATTATTAACTTGGTAGTTATTTTTTCCACAAAAAAATCAGCAGGTTATATTTACCTCTGTGCAATTATTATTATTCAGTGCCCGAAGAGGAGTGAAGATTATCAAGAAGAGTATTCTCCTTTAGGAAATAACTATTTTTCAAACTCTATATTGTTTCAGAAGAAAACTGTCATCTTAGTGTAAAATTAAGAGGGAGGGGGAAGAAATATGTGAAGTAAATGAGGTTATAAGTGCATTTGCATAGTCTGGAGCAACAGCTCAAAAAAGGGTGATTTGTATTTCAACCTCAGGCTCCCTGGAATGCTGTAATTCCCCAGCTGTAGCATTTGCCTCTCTCATGATGTCATGCAACTCAGCACTTTTTCTGTGAATTGGCTACTTTACAGCTGATACTGTTTTATTTCTCTGTTCCGTTTTATTTTTTCTATTCTTGTTTTATTTCTCTATTCTGCAGCTCTTCCCACAAAGAACAGGTAATTGAATTAATTGCATTGTGCTGTAGCCGGACTTCAAGGGGAAGGGAAAGCAGCAACCAGATGTCACAAGCTTCAGCTCTCAAGTTGATTTGGAAAAAGGGTGCGGGCAGCTGGGAGAAATACATGGCTTTTCTGGAAAATAGAGACAGGATCTTAAACACTCGGAAGCCATGAGATTAGCTCCAGAAAGAGTGGGAGCATTTCTAGGAAAAAGGAATGCTACAGTCATTTTTCCTAACTGAACCAATCCTCTGCAAATGCAACTAATAATGTCAGTCAAGAGAGAATGATGAAGCAATACTGAATATTTTCCTTCCTTTCCCTGGTCAAAGCTATGCAGCTTGTTCTAGGGAAAACATTTATTTGGGAAAATCTCCATCACTGCCATCTCCATCACTGTGTGGAGGATTGGAGCATGTTTTTGTCCATGCTGTGTTTACATTCCTCATAGTGCAGTATTCAGGGGATCTGAATACATCTGTGTGTGAATCCCACTCGGGGTGGAAGAAGGGACCTCGGAAGCCAAGCTGCTGCCAGCTGTTCTCATCCTGCTGGTAAAAGCCCAGAAGTTCCAATGAACATCTGTGGGATAGGAGGTAAAAAGTGGAGTGGTTTCAACCTGCCCTGTTAGATCTCTATTATAAAATTAGAACAGCTGTTTCCACTCTGTTCCGACCGCACTGGAGAGAGAGAGAACAAGACCTCGCTCCATTCTGGGACTGGCAGGAGAACTGGGCACCTGTCAATGCTACAACATCCACTTCAGAGCATGACACTGTGACACTCCCAGGTGCAACACAGTGATGTATCGTACTGACCATTGCTTTTTTAGCTAAACTTACAAGAATGGCAGCACCAGAATGCTCCTGGGTCATTCCTGCAGCTTTACTCCTCTGAGCGTGAAGCACAGGATAGATAAATCCTTTTCCCACTTGATGGTTGGGCCATTCAGGAAAGACAGGCAGAAAGAACTGCATAGGACTACTTTCTGCTGCCCCTCACCTTGAATCTGGACAAACCTTTAATAAATGTAAGGAAATCAAACTAGCTGTATTATAAAGAAGGAAACAAATATTGTCTGTGAGCTGTAAAGCATCCCGCGAGGTAACAGAATGTAAAAATGCATAATTACAGGATAGGTTTAAACATAATCATACTTTTCTGCCCATATTCTGAGCCAAAATGGCTGGATTTAGGGTTTATTAATATGCTTAACGTTTAGTTAAACCCTCTTCCTTCCAGGATCACCATATCTCATCTAAGTTACTGGATTCTCACATCTTCAAATAGTATTGGAATTGTTTTGATTTTGTCTTGGATTTTTTTTTTCCTGTTCTGGGGTAATGGGTAAAAGAAAGACCTGAAGCTGTTGTGGATGGAGATTCTATGTTTTAAATGAAGCAAACACTATCTCAAAAAGCAGAATCACTTGCTCTGGTGATTAAAACACAGCACTGATGAGTGTTTCATTGCCTTATTGCAGTATGACATGATTCAACTTCAAAAGATACATTTTCTATTAAAAGTATGTCAGTCTCTTGTTTTATGAAAGTCCAGTATATCAGAAGGTAACAATGATTTTTATATAAATATATACATTTAGGTTAGGGTACCTGTTCATCAGATTTTTTCAGTGTTGAATTTCTTTATACAAGACTGCTGTTAGGCTTAACATTCCTTTTAAAAGAACAGATAAACACTTACTTTTTATAATTCTGTGAAAATGTCTATGAAAAATAGAAAATATGGCTCATAATTTTTCAAAACCAAACAAACCTGAGTTTGCTGGCGTGTTTGAACAAAACCACTCATGTCTTTTAGAACTAGGACATTCATCTTGAAGCGAATCTTAGGAGGAGAACATGCTGAAAAAAAGGTCACTGGTTTCTCGTTAATAAACACCCACCAGGAAAATATGATCAGACTCAAGTACAGGAACAAATGAAGAGAGGAGTTATCAGGTTTTGGCATGGAGGTGAAAAGGATCCAATCTAGATCAGAGGGAAGGATGAAAAGGGGAGTGTGGAAGGAGCAGGCAGAGAAAATACAATTTTAGAGTCTCGTGTCGATACTGGTATATCTTTGCAAAAAGTCAGAAAACTGTGGCTTGGGCAGTTCTGGAGGTGTGACAGAAATGCAATGTGATTTAAGGGCTATTGGGCAAAAATTCTCACTGGAAATGAATCCTTTTAAATGGGTGCAAAGGACGAAGCACCAGCTCTCTGCCCCACAGCTACTCCTATGTGAAGCTACAAAGAAATAGAATAAATGATTCTATTAATCCCAGCTTTCTTCTTGCAATGCTTTGACGCAGACAAACTTTTGGCTGTGTACATATGGTGATACTGAATAGGCATAATCAATTAATGTTGTATTCTGCAAGTGCAAAACTCTTAATATCTGCCTGGTAGAAATGTGTTATTTGAGTGAGGCTTTTAGAAAAAATTAAAAACTGGGTAGTTCCAAAGAGACAAGCAAAAGCCATGGTTGCATCCCCAAGTTGAATCCCCTTTCTGTAAAACATCAAGTTACTTCCTTAAAATTTTCCTAAAATGTTCTTACAAGTATTCAGCCAATAAAACAAATTTTGTCTCCTTTTTTTTTGTTTGGAAACAGTTGAACCATGCTGGCTGCAAATCAACATTTTGAAGCCAATTGCTTTAACCCAAATGATCACAATTCTGTCAGATCTCAAATAACTACAAAGCTGCAGTGTTGCAATGGGAAGTGGCAGACAATTTTATCTACAGGCATTCCTATTGATACCCTTTTTTGTTTGCTTTTTTAAGTGCGCTACCTTAAAATTCTCCAAGGAAAAGTACAAAGACGAGAACCAGCTGATGAGCCTTGCAACAGTCTGACAGCAGCAATCATCCAGCCAATGTATGATGGCTGGAAAAATGTATGTTAAAGCTTTTCTCTAAAATTCTACTGGTAGAGGTGGAATAAGTTTTCTGTCCATATTTTTTTTTTTTTCACAAGATGCTTGGAAACTTCAGAATAAATGAAAAAAAACTGAAATTCCAGCATTGAAAGCAAGTAGTTACCAAAATCAGTCTCTGATCACTGTTTATCCTTATTTTTATTGTCTGCTGTAGGAATGGAGAGCAATTACAGTGTCCCTAATGAAAGCTTCCCACTTTGCTTCCTGATAAATTTAATTTTACCGTGTGGTAAATGTACTCTTCACCCTGTAAATAATTCTTAAAGCCTAGGGGTGTTACTTGGGTCTGCAAGAATTCTGGATCAATATGGGTAGAGGATATGCAGGTATGAAGTTTCACATGTGATTAAGAATTATTATTTAGGATTAATTCAGCAAGGGAATACCAGCTTAAACCCTTTAAAAAAAGTCTGTCGTGCACCCTTTTCCTAAAAAAAGTCATGCTTTTCTTTCTGTGGATTAAAGTATCTTCTTGCAATATTTTTATTTTCCTGTTTTTTAGGCTGGATTACGATAGCAAGTCCAAATTCAATACGAATTCTGAATTCAGGGAGAAGTGTAACTTTTACTGTTTTGGCCTAGATTACTGTGCAGTACCAGTCTACTTCACTTGTACTTCAGATGACTGTACTATGCATGTACATCCACGTGGAAGGAGAAGCCTGTCATCCTTTGGAATTTTTTTCCTAAATCTTCATTTCTGTCTAACCTCTCACAGACAAGCTAAGGTAGAGATTAGTCACAGTGATTTTTAAGTTCTTCAGCTTCCTGAAAACATCCCCAGAAAAGTTATTGTCAAATTTCATCACTCCTCTTTTTCTGGAATCCTCCTATTGTAGATCCCATTTTCAACCCCTTCCCCCCCACAAAATCAAACACAAAATGAGCTCTGGGCAGGACCTGTTCTATATGGATAATTGCTCATCCAGTGCCATCACTGTGTCAAATCTTCTGCAATATTTTCTCTCACTGAAAACCTTTTACTTTCCCCCCCACCAAAATATCAAAACTAGCAGTACATTTTTTTTTTTTTATTTGGATCATCTTCCCAAACAGTTTTTCTGTAGAACACAGGACAATCATGTAACAATGTATTAAGCACACTGCTTGCACACATGCTAAGGTTTCAATTACTATTAACAGAAATTAAGGCTGAACCTCAGAAAACAGTTAATTAGAGGAAATGAAATACATCCATGACCTTGGAAGACTCTATGTGTGCTAAAAAGTATTTGATATATTTAGCTTCTTGGCAGGCTAGATTTTAAGGGCATGGAAAGAGGGTAACTTCCTTGCCCACGAAGATTTAAATTTCTGATACTGTTTTGCTTTCCCTTAAGCTATTATAAACATCCTAATATGGTGCTTTATTGGAACTTCATTTTTAAAACCACTTTCTTGAAGGGAGGAAGAAATAAAAAAAAATAAGATATAGGAATTTCAACATGGGAAATGAAAATGCAATGGTTGCTGCAGATGCTTTGGGTAAGATTTGTGCTGAAAGAGTTGGCCATTTCAACTGTGTTTGTCAGTTTGGAACATTTTATTGATTATCTGGCAGTGAACGCTAGAAAACAGGTTGGCATTTTGTTTCTTGGACTCTGCCTGTTTCTCATATAGAGATTATTAGCTGGCTATTTTTAGACTGAGAAAAAAGTTAGCTTTAAAAATAAAAAGCCTCATTAAGGTTTTTTGCAGGCACTCTGAGTACTTCTCCCTGAAGTCTCAAGTCTTTCTGTGTAACATGGACTGGTTTACAGGATCATCTGTATCCTCAGAGCAAACTTTATTTACACTCTTGTCAATGTAGATGTTTTCTTTGGGACAACTTGGCTCTAGGATACATCTCCTTGCCTTGTTCTGCAGGCTCTGCAACTACATATTCTTCTAGTTTACCATTTCTGATTCATGTGAAGTGCTTCTCTTTTGCTGCAGAAAGTTGGAAGCAAATCCCCTGCCTTCCGGAAGACTCATCTAGAAAAGTTGCTGCATAAATGTTATTAAAGTGCCCTAAAGTTTTGTTCCATTTTGCAGAAATGATCCAGCATAGCTGCTCAGCTGACCGGCAGAGTAAATATCAACTTAATAACATCCTGTTGAACCAGCAACCATTTTAGTTCTATTATTCTGGATTCCATTTGGGATTTAGTATTCAGCAGCGAGTCCCAGATGGGGAAATTTTATTGCATGTTTTGCCTTGGTTTTTGTTTTTTTTGTTTTTTTGTTTTTGTTTCATGTATTTACTTAGCAGACTTGTTATTATTTTGGTGTTTTTTTCTCCTGACTGGATGAAGCTGGCAGATAAGGATTGCATACACACATGAGTGAGATTTGCATAATGGGTGCCAGCAGAGGAGAGAAGGTGACTTCATTTTCGTGTGCACTATAATGGTAGCAACACACAAACCAGAAAACCCACAGAGAACACAAATCTGATGCAAGGCTAAATATTTAAATTAGCCAAAAAATTCTGGGTAAGAAAATGAAGGGACTTAGAAAACTTGGACATAAATCTTAACTCAGTTAACTAGTTTTTTATGAGAAATAAGATGATGAGAATGGCTGATTCTGTTGATTCCATAGACAAACTTCCCAGTGCTCATTGTTATTTTTGAGGTGGACCTGACGTTGACAGAGGTGCATTCTAGATGTGGTGGGACGAAAGTCTTAACTGCGAAAAATCCTTTGGGGATGTTTTGAAAATTAAATATGAGAGCTTGTGCCATAGAACTCCAGATTTAAGTGTCACTTCTGCTGAAAATTTTTCGCCTGCCTGATGAACAATCTTTAGTCACCGAATAAAAAATAGAGCCTGTAATCGTGACTTGTCGTTATGGATGGTGAGTATGTACGGGCAGAAAGGATAATAAGTAACTTTTTAATACAATGTATTTTAAAGACCTGAAACATAAAGCCTTCAAAAATAATAATAATTAAAAAACCCCATAAATCTCAAAAACACCTACAACTATTTTTACCCGAAAAAACCATTTAAGTAAAAGTTTTTGTATCCCAGTCTGCCCAATTAAAGCCAAAAACTAGGAGAAGATTACTGTGGCAAGATCACTTGTCTGCTGTTGCTGAGACAAAGCTTGCACTTAAAAATGGTTGTGCCCCAAAAGTGAAGTCCCTGTATGAAATCTTACCTACACTTCAGCCCCAGAGGCAGAACTCTGCATTATTTCAGCCAGACAAGGATTTTAGTGCTTGTGTTTATCTCTTCAAAGGCACAAGTAAGAATCTGTTAACTTGGGGAGCCCAGCTCATGAAACCTGGCATTGACATGTCCTGCACTGCTGCTTTCATAAGTCACAGAGCCATGAAATCAAGAAAATGGGAAGTCAACTGGTGGGAGAGGGGCACATCCCACCACCAAGCCATATGGAAACCCAGAGAACTATATCCAGCTACTCTGAAATACTTCAGAATATTTATAAGAGAATGATTTTATGCTACTCCCAGGGAATACAGCACCAAAATAGTGGCAACATGAATATGTTGCGTTATGGGTGGGTGGCCAGCCATCTGCATTAGAATGTTTTAGAATGAGCAGGCGTCACCAGATCTTAAAAAACAGAGCAAACAAATGAAATTTTTTTTCTTATGTGGTACATGTTGCTATGCATTCTTTATTCTGTTTTAGCAATCTAGAGAAAATAACTAAATTTGAGATGCTAGTATTTCCTCGTGCAGAAATTTAGATTTTTGGCTAGCACGTTCCACCTGTGTTTGGCCTGAGGTCTTTGATGGTAAAGAAATCTCTGGGCAAAGCATTGAGCGTGCTATAGGATAGAATATACAGTTTCAGGAGCTGAAGACTTACTGGAAGCATTGTTTTCCCCTTCTTGTGATTACCTCTGGGGTCCTTCTGTGTCCCCTAAATAGGCCAGAAACAGGAGGGGTCGTGTTTGTGTGGTGCAAGTGGATGGGCCAAGCGAAACAGAACCAAAACTCTGTCACTGTAGAGTTTCTCCCATAGCAGGGGCAATAGCTGAAATCTGCTTTACAAGCTCCTGGCTTCACTAAGTTTCTGGGAACTTGAAATATTTCAAAACCTCCATTACTTGGCTAAATTTGGCCAACAGTGGTTATAGGATGCTAGGCCAATGAACAAGCAAAACGTTTTATTTCCCAGAGGACAGTAGTGCTAAAAGGCAGTAAACAACTTATTCTTGCCCAAAGTGGCTTCAAAGCAGTTGTTGCTATGAAGGGAATGAATGCAGATTTAAGAGGAACACAACTTGTATTGTAGACAAATGAAACATTTGACACTTGTGGCCTAGATATTCTGAGAAAATAAAACTGAAAAATGATGAATTACAGATGCTAGTAAAAATTCTGTAGCTGCAGACAACTAGATGGAAGATTGAAACCACGCTCAGTCACGAGAGTCTACTTCAGAACTTGACTTTGTGGGTAATAAAATAGTAATTCAAGAAGATAAAAGGAGATATGTTAAAATGCCTTGTCAGAGAGCAAGTAATGGTGCAAAGGACTGTCAGTGGACAAAGGACACCAAAACCTGAAATGACATTTGGAAAACCTTCTCCCATTATGTTGGGGCCAAGCTTAAATGCAAATGATAGAGAGGTTTTTCAGAACCTTTTTTACTGTGTTGGTTTTGGGAACTAAGAATGTCTTCAGTGTGGAATAATAGACTTCCTAATGCAAGCTAAAGCCTGACGTGCCACAGAGAAGGTGCCCAGCCTCTTATTTCCTTGAGCAACAGGACTGTGCTAAGTTGCCATCAGCTCATCTTTGCCCACTTCTCCTACCAGCATCCTCATGTTGCCATGCATGACTCCCCTATGGAGTGTGCTTTCCAAATCAAGTCATCAAATCCTTAATTTCCTTTGCGTGATCTCTTTCTGCCTCACTGCTCTTCTTTCAAAAGGAAGTTTATCATTGTTTGCTCCTTTCTCCTAAAATAGTCCTAATATATGCCCTCCAAACTTACTAACCAATAATTTCACATAATCTGCTGCAATTTTTTGACATTTCCCACCCTCTACTCTCTTGTCTCTACTTCAGTTGTGAAAGGTTTTTTTGGACAGGGTTTGGCTTGCTTATATTTAATAACTTTACAGCACTTGGCATAAGCAGAACTGTTAGTTAGGACCCGTGGATGTAATTGTAATACTTCTAAATAAATAGTCTGAGCTGGCTAAAGGGCTGGAGTAAGGTCTGTGCCTGCTTTAGAGCTGAGGGCTCTGAATCACATGCACGTGACTCCTCTGCAGGTACCTGCATACAGTGTGGTAAATGTTTTGGGTTTCTTTTCCCTCTTCATGCCCCATTTGTAGCTACATTCTCTCATGGGATGCAAGCAACTGCTGTGGACTTCGAGAGGAATTATTCCTACTCTGCAAGTGGAGAGCAGAGCCCATGAACTGGACTGAAGCCAACGTTCTTTAAAAGTTCACATGCCTTGTATTTGCACTCTAATTTAGACTCCTTCTGACCAAACAAAGAGGGAGGGAGGGTGAGAGGAATGAAAAATAGTAGCATCTGTGTCAGGAAAAAATTCTAAGGGTTAACATAACATGATGTAAACTGTTTCATCTGTTCTTCCTACTTGCCTGTTTTAATCAGAAATGAGTAAGTAGAGCTTATATGCACTGAACTTGAAGAATGCTAATGGGATGTCTGCATCGTGTTGTACTCAGACTACTTGTGCTGGAATAGGAAAGCCTTTAATTCTGTAATTCTCTGAGGCAAGAAAGGCTTTCTGAAGAGTTACTTTAAATTTAAACTCTCATTCTAATGTTAGGCAGCCTGTTGGATCTCTGAGTTAAAAATTGCTTCAGCTTTAGTTACTAGAGCCAGATGTAACATTGACCTTAAATGGTAAAAGCTCCCCAGAGTGAAGAGAGGCTGGCCTGAGGGAAAAAGAGAAATAACTCAAGTTTTAGGTAAGTCATCTCTACACCGGAGAATAAGCTCTTTTTCAGCCGTGAAACAGAACGGAACCATGTTTCCTCCTTAAAGGTACAGTACCTTGTTGTTGTGATACCAAGTAGCTGGTTCTTTCCACCTTTTCTCCCCCACCCTCTTCAAATTCTACCTCAGATTTTAGCTGCTTAAAAACTGGGTGTAGTTAATGAAAACCTTCTCTTCGTACATGCTGTTTGGGAGTATACAGGAATGAAAGAGAAAAAAACTGTGTTAATTACACTGAGACTTGATAATAAAGGTACGTAGTCAGTAATTCAAGGCAACCTGATTCACAGACGCTGTATCTGTATTGTTAACCAATAGAGAGTCTTAGTTAGGAGCAATACATGTTATAGAGAAACAGATATGTCACAGATTTCTCTTTTTATCTTTTTTTTAATTGTATGAATTTCCTTCTCATGTGCTTCTAACAGTGCCGGAGTGGTTCACGTTGATGGGTTACCTACTCGTCTGGAACTTATCTTCTATAAAACCATTTCCAGAGCCATTTCTCTATACAGTCTGTGTTTGGTTTTAATCCTGTTAGATGTAAATTAAGACCATGAAGTTGTGACTAATTGGAATGCAGTACAGGAAAAAAACAAACCCACCCTCATATGTTAAAACATGTTTGCTTTAGTACAGAAGATCTCGATATTTACTTTTCCTGATATTTCGGTCTCCAGTTTTATCTGTGCTATTTGGTAGATACCCTGCAATGAAGTGCATCTTATTTTCTTGGCAAATTAAAACACATTTTTGTCTTACTAATGTGTATGTTAAGGTCTTTTTTCCCTCCAGACAGCAGCGTGTAAACAACATGAAAGAATGAGGTCAGTGCAAGGAAATGATAGCTGAAATTGAAGACTTAGTTTCTGTCTCTAACTCATATCAGTAACAACTTGTGTAAGAGAGTTGATTTTTCAAGTCTATGTAGCATGGCTTCACCTGGTGAACAATTCTCTGCAAGCAGCAACGAATTTCCATCTGTGCAGAATGATTAGACAGTAGTTTTTAGTCTATGCTGTGCAAAGGTTGGGTGAATTTAGAGTTCTGAGCATAGACAGTTACTGCATTTGTATTTCATTTTGCATGCTTTAATGAAAGTTTACTTCAGCCAGCTTTAAGAGAATGTGATAGAGGCATCTTACTCATTAAAGCATTTCAGATTCTTTTGCAAAACTTGTAATAGTTTTCCCCTTATTTTTCTCAGGACTATCATTAGTGCACAGCTCAGTACTTTTAGGTTAATATTCTATCTGACCTTCATGTTTTAAATCAACAATTGTATCCCAGATCAGCAATTATACCAGACTTGGAGCTTGATAATCTAACCATACAACTCATGGAAATCTAAGTTTATTAGAACCAACAGTAGAAATTAAAAATCACTCCAGTGTGTTTCTTTTTGTATTTAACAGCCACCAAAGGCCCTCGTTCTGATTTGCTGGTCTTGCATGTGTTACTTTACTTATGATGTTTTATGCACCCCTTCAACTTGTGTGAGGATGTACAACTTAGAGAGGTATTTTAGAAGGTGGTCAAGTTTTATTTGTGTCTAATTCCTCCAAGTCTGAACCAGTTATATATTTCTAATATATATCTTGCGGCATTTCAGCAACTATTGTTCTTATTCTATACAATTCTTTTTTATTTTGTAACTTTAATATATAATATAGTGCCTATGTGTAAATTTATCTTCAGTAAAGATATTATGATGACAGTAAGTGTAATTTAATGCAAAAAGTACAAGTTGCTTATTTGGATATAGTGAAAATTGTGTGTTAATATCAGTACTGTGAGAAATACCTACAATTAATAATGTATTTGACTTAAAAAACCCATCTGCTTTACATCCTTCTGGATTAAGTTCTGAATTGTCTGCAGACGTAAAACTTGTACACCTCCTTGCTTCCTATCTTTTTATATGTCCGAATCAATTTTAATAACTATAGTCCTATTTATCTGGGACCAAAACAGTGGAATTTGGGAATTTTCTAGCAGCCAGATTCATAGCTCCAGTGTTTAGCACCAGCCTCTTCCATCCTCCTTTGGATCAATCTGCTTCCTGACAGCTTTTGAGGATAGTATGGTGTCAAATAACTTTTTGAAAAACTGCATCAGACAAAGTACGGCAACTGAGGTGTAGGGAGTTGGTACCGAGAAGAGATTAATGTGAAAGCTTCCCCTTTCAAGGGTCATATGTGTATGTTCTGGAGTTCTCTTGTCTCATCTATTTGCTGTTCTTAGAGAAGTGTGTAAGTGCAGGAAAAAGAAGCATCAAATGGCTTGTGAGTGGAAGGGGAAAGAAAATCCTTACTATTTCAAGGTTTGTGGGCTATTTAAAGATCTGGGGGATTGGTGAGCAGAGAGGGATCTCTTTGCTGTCCTAACTTGCAGCCTTCCTGTAAACTAAGCAGAAGATTTTCCTTGTGATGTGTTCCCTGCCTGTGCTTCCTTTGAAAAGTGGGTCAAAGAGATGTTTTGGATCTCGATATCACTGACAGAAAGGAAATCTGAGTGGGTGATGGATCTTTGTAAGCTTATAAACCAGTGACTCAAGGCATGAATTACTGCTTATGTACATGTGTGGTGGTGTGTTGTGGAGAGCTAAGGCTGTGACGCCTGGTAGTGCTCTGAAATAATCACTTTCCCTCCCTGGAAAGTATTTCCTAAGAATTCTGAAAAGGAGAAAGGGATTTGATATTTGAGCAAGAGGACTTGTAGCCTCAGGTTTTGTTGGAGAGCTTGGCCTCAAAAAGCACCCCTGGATTTAATTCTCTGAAGTAGATAGATGTAATAGGTTTTTTTCTTTTTATTTCTTACCTTTATTTAAATGTACCTAGCAATAATTTTACAATCTGAAAAATAATTTGAGAAATTCCATTTTACTTAGGAATTGCCGGATGTATCTGCAACATTTAAACAACAACAATGACCACCATGGGCCCATAACTAATACCTTTTACCTGCCCTTAAAATGTATAAAACACAAAGCCTTCGGGGATCACAAATCATCAGGGACCCATAGTGTTGTAGATCTGATCATCTGTGGGTTTGGAAAAGTGAGGTCCGTAGAACATGATCTTTTTTAACGCTAACCCAGATTGCTGGGAGCGGGGAGGATGAGAGGAGCAGGGAAGGAAACACGCAAACCCGCCAGCTAACGTCTGGCAAGGGTGCATGCAAACCTGAAAGCTTCTTTCCCCAGCTAATGCTAAATATTTTATTGTGTTTCGTCATGATACAAACTCGTACTTTAGAATCAGTGTTGTCCCCTAATTTACCTGTAAATATGCTTGGTGATTGTCCAAACAGAGCTGCTGTCTCATGGCTGTGAAATAGAGTCCACTGGGCTAGGTACTGCAATCTCTGCAAAGAGCAAAGGGGTCGAAAAGTTGATATAATAAAGAGTGGTGGTGTAGAAAGCATTTTATGTAGGAATTGCACACTCTTTTCTTACCCACTGTAATGTTTTGCATCCTGGAAATGGATACACGATAGAATATCTGTGCTGCTGGGTCAAGCACACCCCATTGCTTTGGGGTAGGTGTTTGCCTTCTGAGTAACATTGCTGTTCATAGAATTCTGCAGAATGGTTTGTGGTGCTGAAGTTGTACACGGGGAGTTTGGCTCTGAGCCTCTGCTTTTGAACTCATCAGCAGAGTTTCCATTAACTTTGGTGGTGCCGGATCGGGCTCTCAGTGAAAACCGCAAAGGTAAAGACTCCGTCAGTCAGCAGGGAAGAGTCTGCAATACAGGAGAATGTGAGTAGGGGAAGTGGGACTATTTTCACCCACCTTATTTTGGACTTACAGGCATACACTAACAAATCATAGGATCTGTAGAATGAGATATTGTTCTGAGATTTTGGAAAGGAAAAATCCACTGTTTCATTTTCAAATGTTCCCCCAGTTTCTCTGAAATGTCTCTGACCAGGCCTTTACAGAAGGAGGTGCACATAGACACGTAGCAGAATATAATGAAGTGTGAGAAGTTAATTAGCATTTCCTGTTAAAACTTCCAAAACTGTGCTGCACTGTGCTGTAAGTGCTGAACAGAAAAATAAAAATGAAGTGTCTTGCCATAAACTGAAGGAGAGCCTGTGGAGAGGAAGGGAAATAATTAACAATGTATACAAATGCGCAAGTGCTTCACACTTTCAGCTGCTGAATTTCCTGTATTTTTCTTTTTAAATGGTGTATGAAAGTGACTGACCTCTAGGCTCATGAAAATAGCATGAAATAATTAGGGGCCTAGTTGCAGTGGAGGGTGGAATTTGTCCCAGGAGGAGGTGCTAAGTCAAGCTGATGTTCTGCACATCACCCCAGACTGCAAAACTCTTGGAAGCAAACCTACATATTGTGCAAGTATAATGGTGCCCATCATCTTGACCTCCCTGAGGGCTCTTGCAGTTATTAAACTTATCATTCCTATTCTTTGATAGATATAATTATCAGCATTGCTCTGAAAGCTTGTTTTAGTAAGTGCAGTAGTTGGTGGAGCAGACTGTAGGAAGCCACACAGATATATCAGAATTCCCAAGTATCTTAGCCATTAGAAGCAAGATTAGGAAGACTTGAAAACTGCCCTCTGTTTACTCAGTGAATTAAGTGAAAAGATCTGTAAGGGGCAGGGAGAAAGAATCTGTGGGATATATTCTAAAACCTCAACATGAACAACTCAGTTTTTATCTGCGTGTTGAGCTTTTGGGATCTATTTGAAATCTCTCCTGCATAAAGCACAGCATTAAAATGCCCCTTCCAAAGTTCATATATTATGTGCTAATGGACCAGAGTCACTGGAATATTAAAAACTTTGTACTCGTATGAGAAACTTTTGACATTTTCTGTTAGTTTCATTTTTTTAAAAGTCTTTGACATTTCCTGTTTAACTGATTTTAAATGTTTTTCTTGGTAAAATGGCAGATATCAACCATCTCCCTTTATACAAAGCTGACATACAATTGTAACAGAAAGGTGAATAATACCTAAAGATCCCCCAGGAGGTCTGTCCTGTTGCTGTTTGGCATTTTCTTGTCTAATAATGTGTTCAGGAATTATATTAAATACCAAGTGGTGGGGTTTTTTACTGATCACTTGTAGAAATGATGCAGAACTTACAGGACCCAGGGAAAACATACTGTACATGAGAAAAGTAACCTGGGGTTAATTGGGAAAAGTGTGGCCAACAGGTCAAAGGAGGTGATACTCCCACTGATCTGGAATGCTGTGTCCAGTTCTGGGCTCCTCAGTACAAGAAAGACAAGGAGCTGCTGGAGAGGGTCCAGCATAGGCCACAAAGATGATGAGGGGTCTGGAACATCTCTCCTAATGAGGAGACACTGTGGGAGCTGGGCCTGGTTAGTCTGGGGAAGTGAAGAGTGAGAGGGAATCTCATAAATGCATATAAATGTTTCAAAGGGATGCCAGGAGACTGGTGCCAGGCTCTTTTCGGTGATGCCCAGTGACAGGATGAGGAGCAATGGCCATAAGCTAAAACACAGAAAGTTTCACCTCAACATGAGGAAGAACTTCTTTCCACTGAGGGTGGCAGAGCCTGGAACAGCTGCCCAGAGAGGTCATGCAGTCTCCCTCTCTGGAGACATCCAAAACCCATCTGGACGTGTTCCTGCATCACCTGCCCCAGGTGATCCTGCCTTGGCAAGGGGTTGATAATCTCCAGAGGTCCCTTTCAACCCAAAGAATTCTCTGATTCTGTGAGTCTTATCATGAAAACGATGCACTGTATTTCCTTAAACCATACAGCAGGCCAAACTCTCACTTGTAAATCGCTCTCACTGTGTTTGGTGTGGAGCTTTGCCCACGTGCATGAACTAAGGGTCTGTTTCGGTGGATTTTGATCCCTCCTGAGAATCTGTCTCCACTCAATAGGAAAACAATTCCCCTTTTTCTTGTGCTTCACAGGTAAAGATCAGAGTTGGTGGAATATTTTCCCATTCAGAGCAGGACCTGGTTGGTTTGTTATACAGCTCTTTACAAAATGGGCACAGATCCACGAAGTTTTTCACCTAATCTTGTTCTCAGGTTTTAGTAAGTGATATGCTTTCTCAGAACCAAGTCCTCAAACTCACAACAAAAATCCTTCAAAATCACAGTATGCCTCTCACTTATTTGTCTGCTTTTATGATTCAGAAATTGTGAAGTCCTTTCTTTTGAAGGTGGGTACTGTACAATCATCCTGTGTACTTATCTTCTGAGCATCTGCTTGGAAAATAAAACAACGTGCCATTTTGACATCCAAGAAAGTGCTATAAAAAGTCTGTTGCTATGTTTAAATGCCCACACTCAGTTGCTATAGCAATAAAAATATCAAAAATGATGTACGAATTGCCACAGTGCTTTCCTGGACAGGGAGATTGTGGCACTGGGAATGTGACAGAGATGCTCAGTGTGTTAGAGGGCAGAGTTGCCCCGTAGTTCCAGGTACCCTGCACTGTCACGTGTGAGCAAAATGTAGCCTAATTGTATAAATCCCAAAGTAGCTGTGTCAAATGGGACAGTTGGATCCCTGCTTAATTCAGTTGCTTCTTCATGACTTGTGTGACAGAGTTCAATATTTTGACCTAGTTCCCATTTCTCTGCAAGACAAGCTGCTGAAAATGTTGACCTTTCTCCAAATTCCTTCAGTCCCATGATATCAAGTGTGAAAAGCAGAATGCAGAGTGCACCTCCCTGTAACATTACAATGGTCAGTGTGAAAAGCCCTTGTTCCTGAGGCAGTTATGGGAACCCTGCTATCAAAAAGAAAAGAAATTATATAGTAGCTCATGGAATCCTTAGCATCTCTCTGGGGCTCAAAGCCTTGAACATTCAGTTACTTCTTGAAGAGAGCAGGAAATTCAACTTCCTTCACAAAGCATGTTCAATAGAGGAAGGCATGTTATTTTGGCAGCTACAAGTTTGGTTGTGGAGTTGAATGGTTTCTTCAGACATTTCTATGCCTTGTTCTCTCTTCTACTGAATAGTGTTGGGGAAAAGACTTGAAATAATTGGAATCTTGTCTGAAAGCAATAGAACTGTTTGGTTCTCTTTATTCCAATTTGCTTGAAGAATCCTGGAAATTGGCTCGAACTGCAGAACAGTGTGTTAGTCAGTTTGATTATGGTGATCCACGACAGTCCCATGATTATTTAAAGTGTTTTCCTTAACATATGCTTTGGAGTCCAGTTGAGAGGTCTGATAGCAAGAATGTAGCGGTGGTAGAAATACATATTTTTAATGTTTGTTTTATTTGTTATCTGTTAATTAACGCTCTTGTTCAAGGGTGTTTATGCTAGTAAACATACAGATAAAGTGATTCCTAGAGACACTGTGGCATAGGTTGAGGGTACACTTAAATTCTCCAGTACTTCTAAGTACTTTTGGCCTGTTTTATTTTTGTAAAAAGTCTGAATAAACTACTACCATGTACTTGGATTATAGGTTTTCTCAAAACAAGAGTTACAATGTTATATGGGTAGTTGCACCCCTCTCATTTCCACTAGCTTGTATTTGCAATCTCATCACAGTGTTTTTCTGTAATGAATTTTGAGCATCTTCGGGATTTAATTGTAGCATTTCAATTTCAGTTTTAACCATTGAGAAATGGGACATTTTGTAGCTTTACAGCTGCCCAAACTTCCAGGAGTGTGGAAGCATGTGTCTTTCTCAGCCTCTGCGGGGATTCTTTGTTTACTTTCCTTCTCAGCTGTTGCACGGAGAACTGGACAATCACCTTTCAAAAGGGTTTATCCTTAAACAAAAATGTCAACAGCACTGACTGGGGGTTTGGTTTGTTGGTTGTTGGGGGTTTTTTTAACAGATTTAATAGGAGAGTCTGAACATAAGATCCGTGAATATTTATTGATACTTGTTTATTAAACTCTTCTTGAAATTTCCAAAGTTATCTTTTTATGTCAAGATGGGGAGACGCTTCTGTAGCAACATATAGTGTGCCTGTAAAATCAGCACACCTGTGCTTCCTTTACAATATGGTAGCTTGTGCTGTTGAGAATATGTGGTTACATGAATTACCCAGCTGGGGAGAGGGAGAAGACAACAGAGGAGGATATGAGTGAAACTTAGAAACTGTAGCTTTTATTTTTCATGAAACTGCCGAATACTTCAAACAGGGAAACCCGATTTTCCTTAGAACTGTGTCTATAACACTTCACCACAACTGTTACGACATCAGTTTATTTTGTATTTAAAAGCTATTCTGTGTAGTCTCTATTTTGGACACTGTGTATCTGAACTTGCAAAGTGCCTGACACTGCCAGTCCCTGCAGCAGCCGTGGTTGAAGCTGCTCACCAGCTTATTGCAGAGCAGGGGGAAAGAGGGAGAGCTGAACCGGCAACAAGGCTACGGAAGCTTTTTCCAGGGAAAAAAAGTATTATATGGCTATTGGTTAGAGACACACTTCACATTATATATTGTCCACTAGGCTTCTTCAAGTGTTAGCTGTGCATTTATTCTTTCCAAAATCTATTTTTGGTATTGTTTTCCTTGGAATAGAAATTGTGCCCTTACTCTGGTTGTCAGCCAACTATCCTTCCCCCTTCTTCCCTGCCCTCCCTTTTTTCCCTCTGAGTACCCTTTGAACCTGTGCAACTTGCCGAATTTGTCAAGAGAGGATCGCAAAAGTATTACGTTCCTACGGGTGAAAATCAGTGGTGTGGTAAGAGGGGAGACCCAGCTTAGAGATGCTGAAGGGAAAAGCTCCACTGTGAGCTGAAATCACCACGGATTCTGTTTGATCTGCCAGCTGGCAAGCGGGCATGTGTGAAACTTAAAAGCAGGCACAGCAAATGCTGTCCCTTGGCCCTCCGGATTGGAAGGAGAAGAGGAGACAAGTGAGCTTGTTATGGGTGAGATAGGATACAAAATCCTAAATATACAATACCTGAAGAACAGGTTTTGATAGCTCAGCTGCTTAGAAACAACTCATTTCTTAGCACTACAGAGATAGAGGTTACAAAACCATCTTTTTGTGCACTGATAACTTTATTCTGGCAAATTTTTGTAAGTGTCTGTGAAACAGATCATGAAAGAAACAGACTGATAATTCTCCTGTGATTTCACACCACCTTCTAATAGTTGGTGGCCGTCCATGTGTTTGTCTTCTCTCCAAAGCAGAGCAGAGCACAGTTAGATTGTAACACAGGCCCTCCTCTGTTTTGCACATTTTTTCCATTGAAGCTGCAATGCCTCAAAGGAAAAGTTCTGAGGTTGCTGCAATCTTTGGGAACAGTCTATAGACTCTACTCAGTCAGCTCTTCAGGCATGTCAGTCAGGTTCATGGGAACGTTGTTAGTGCACAGGTTCTTCCCATGGCAAGGAAATGTCAGCCATCCGGGCAGAGGCAGCCCTTCCAATTAGACTTTCCTTATGCAACAGATGTTTTGAATTTAAGCCAGAGAGGATAAAGTAATGCCCAGAGACGCTGGCTCTTATCTGCTTTCTGGTCATTTGAAGAAGGCAGCTGAGGCTCAGTAAAAAATGGCAGGATGATATCTCATTTGCTCCTAAGCAAACTGACTGCATACTTTATTTTGGTTAGTCACTGATTAGTTGCTCTGTGATTATTTGAAAGAAATTAACCTGTGGTAACATCCTGTTTTCTTTCTTTGCTTGATCATCTGTTTGGGAGGAGTTGTTTGTTTTACTTGAACAAACAAACAAAAAAAAACCCCAAACCCTTTTCTGTCTAGATAACATTAAATTTGTTTCTTAGGCTTAAAAACAGGAAGCTTCTTCCTACAGCATTCCAGCCATCAGACTGGTGATATTCATTATCCTTTCTTCACCTGTACTGACCTTGAGAGTTCCTGACCTTAAATTCCTCTGATAGGTAATAAGCTTTCAGTTGCATTTTAAGTTTTACTTCTGTTATTTGAAACAGTTGGGTTGATTTCTCATTTGTGAGTCTCATCCAGTGCAGTTAATAGGAGTCTTGTACATACAAGACTTGCATAGGTCAGTTGTTATTCTGACAATTTTTAACACATTTAAGTCATTTTTTTTTTTGTTGATCAACATATTTGTTGACCATTTGCTGGTTTTTTAATTGTGTTGCTTCATAAACGAAATTTAATTAAATTGTTCCTCATAAATTAGTATAAAAGTTACAGATGAGAATACATGGAACACTAAGAAAGTATTTCTAGAAGATAAAAATCACTGTTGGATTGTGTAAGTAATATCCAAAAGCTCTATTTTTGTCCATAACTATCAAATATAATTCCTCTGAACTGAATGCTCCGCCTGGATGGATGTTCAGGGAGGGAAGTTACATCATCAGACTGGGTCTGTAACTGTGTGGGGACGGAAAGTGAAGTGTGGGTTGGGTACGTGACAGAAGTGAGCTTTACTTCACAAGTGCACAAGATGAGACAGCTGCTATTAGATGACAAAATGAGTTTTACTGCAGTGAATTTAAGAATTTGAACCCAGCCTGAAGCCGTATGACACAATACCACCATCTGAGAATCAGTTCAGGTGAGGAAGGAAGATCCAGTGGCCACTTTCACTTAGGTGCCTTAGAGAATGATTATTTCTTCTTCACAGGGGTAAATCTCTGCCCTGTTAGTAAATGTTTACTTGGAAAAGCTGAAGGATTCTGTTGATAGTATTTTCTGAGATTCTTAAATAGGTCTTTTGAAAAACAAACAAAATGAAAAATAAAAATCACCTTTCCAGAAAATATTTGTCAGGTACAGTGAAAAGTGTGTCGTTATATAGTGAAAATATACAGGGAAGAACCACATCTCTTGAATAGTTCAGGACTGAACTGCTTTATCCCTCACTTTCTTGAACACATAGTTTTCTGCTGCATTTGTGCTATGAAATAATGATTTCAATGGGTGAAATTTCAATGTTCTGGTCAGTTATAAAGACCGATTAATGCACCAATGTAAAGCATATTCAGCACGTTTTCAATATTCAGACCTTCCTCAGGACTATTAACCCATCATAGTAAGGATTACAACTGGAGAGCTTTGTGAAACTCAATTGACCAAATGACTTCTGCCTGTTTCTGCAGAGTAAATTGATTAGAAAAGTTACATGACTTACTAATACCTGACTTACGGCTTGGGGTAGTTGAAGAAATACAAGAGAGAGTATGAAGAGAGTATGAACCTGATGAGCAAACTAAATAAAATTCCAATACTCCACTCTGCTTCAAAAATTGAAGAAGAAAATGAAACTTTTTTTTAAATACCAAAAGCACTAATATTGTGAAATTGGTTACTCTATCATTGAATATTCATGAAGTATGTTCAGTTAAGGTATTGGTTGCAATTAAAACAAGCTGTGTGGTTAAAATTTGCTTTTTGCTTCTACTTAGTTCAAAAGCACACTCAACATCCATTTAGAATTCAAGTGCTCTTTTCTTTCATGCATATGATAGAAAAATGTGATGCCATTCACTCGGGTTGGCAAGTAAATTGTTATGGAAAATACTGTAGATGCCATGTTTGCTTATCTTCTAGATTCCATTGTTTCTTCAGAAAATAATTTTTGAGTTAACTGGATAATGAGAATTTCAGAAAAAAACCATAGCTGGCTTTGAGTTTAAATTTAAATATTTCCTTTAACAAAAGCACAAAAAATGCCGTGTTCAGTTAGTAACTTTATCCTCTTTGTTCTGTAAAAATATACTTTTTGTTTTGCTCCAAGAAGGTTATAAACATAACACTTGAAGGGAGCACTTTGAAAATTAATTTGTAGGTTGTCTTTAAGCTCCATGGAAAATCAAATAAACATTGTTCTGACTAAGAAACATCGACAACAACAAAAAAGTTTGTGTTGGAAAAAAATCTTTACATGCCTTAGAAACGTGTTCAACACTATTTGGCATCACCTTATTTGCACAGATCAAACAGTACCTTTGGCATTAATTTATCTTTGGATAGATTGGAATTATTTTTTGCATAGACAAAACATCACATATCCTGTTTGTCAAGTTATTGTTACTTGTTTGTAGTCAGTTGTTAGATATTATAGAGAAGAAATAAAGGAAGGATGCAGAAGATTAGTGGAACATACACTAAATGTTTATAGAAAACCTAGAAGCTCTAGTTCTAAGTTCTAACTTTCTTACTTCTTTCAATCTGTGAGGCAAAACAAAACTACTGGGAAGATGGTGTCCTGATGTCTGCAGCCTGGGATTTGCACTAAGAACGAGAATTAAGATTTTAATTCTTAAGAATTTAATTTCTTGGCCAATATAATTAAGAATTAAGAGAAGGATAGAAGCTGTCTCCCCTTTAGCTCACTATTCCTTCCCCTGCTCTGGGCAATGTATTTGGAAGGTAATCTGAAGTAAGTCACTTCAGGAAAGGGGGTTATATAAAAAAGGTTAATTTTAGCCTAACGAAGTTTGTCTCCCTGGGCTTCCCTGTTACCATCTGAGAGGAGAGAGGTTCAATTCAGAGAGCCTAAATTAAGTTCCTGGTTTTAGGACAAGACCTTAAGTTGATTCAAAAACAAACAAAAATACCCACCAAGCCAACCAACCAAGACTGGGGGAGACAAACGGCCTTAGGCCAAAGTGAGTCTTCATGAAAGGTCCCCTTCATACATATTCTCACTCCTCTTTCTCTGTTGAAAGTATGTGGTATTATAATAACTCTTGTACTGAAAGAACTGTACAGAGTTCAATAGGTCTGGGTTCTTTTTCTTCTCTTGATCCTTCTCCTGCACAGAACATTAAAATTTAGTGTCACCAGTTTTGGAAGAAACATTTAAAAGAGATCTTAGTTCACTATTTAGCAACTGTATCCAGCCATATCCAAACTGATGAATCTTTGACTGAAACCAGTTGACAAGTGAAAGCAAAGATCTGTGCTGTCTGTAAGAAAAAAAGGTCACTTCCTTGGCTTATGAAGTTTTGATTTCTTTATATCAATTCTAATAACTCTAGTAGGACTAATGAAAGCTGGTGTTCAGTTTAACTGAATTGATAAAGAGAGACAGGTAAACTAGAGACAGTTTCATAGTGGGTATCAAATCCCAGTTCCTAAGGCAAAAGTGCAAACATGAGCCTCAAGGGGCAGAGGGATACTGAGACGAGGATTTGTTTTTTGGATGTTGGAAGAACTGTTTGTCATGTTCCTTTGCTTGTCTGTGCTCCCAGGATTTGCTGTTAGTAAGCTTTCCTTGCTTACTCCTGTGCTGCAGGCCACACAACAGGAGGATGAGATATGATGCCTTGGGGTTAAAGGCATAATAGTACTTCATCACAAGAGCGCAGGGAAAACTTGCAAGTTTAGGGGCAAAAAAAATATATAGTTTGTCTCTTCAAAGCCTTTCTGCAGTGAGTGGAACCTTTGATTGTGCTTTGTAGAAAAGAAAGGAGGTTACTTATAAGGTTTGGTAGGCAAGAATTAAATATAGTTTGTCTGTTTTGAACTTGTGCATTTATGATGCAAAAACTAACAGTAGTGCATGAAAAGTTATATATATTATCTCTTTGTTGTTAAGGCAACCTTATTGTGGAATTTCTCTTTTAGATTCAATTTACTAAGCATACAAGGAAAATAATACTTACAGTGTGAAATAACTTTTAGAGATGTGAAGTGGCTGATAATAGTACTAATTTCTTTTTCAGTATTTTAATGTCTCAAGGGGGAAGGTCATCCATTGTATCTTAGACCAATCTTGTATTTTTTTTTTACATTTCCTTGCCTACTAAACCCTGATGTTTTTACAGGGGTTTATACTGAAGAAATATTAATTAGGGAGTATAAATATTCATATTTAAACTGAAGAAATGTTAATTAAAGAGAAGAGATGCTTCCAGAAAGCTGAGATTTATTCTTACTGCTATAGGTTCTGTAAGGGGAAACCAGTGGGAGTGCAAGAGCACCTTAGGACACTCCCCCAGTTTGTACCATTTGAGCAGAGATTATTCCCGTTTTTTTTCTGACTCAGCCACATGTGAGCCATGTGGTCCAGGAGTGTAGGCAGCACTGTACAGCTGAATGTACGTGATAGGGCGAGGTTTCATCTCAATAGAAAACAGAAATGTTTTCACAGTGAGAGCAATCACTCACTGGAACAACCTCCCCAGGGCTGTGGTAGCGTCCCCATCGCTGGAGCTTTTCAAGTTCCAGTTGGACAGGATGCTCAGCAATCTCATCCAGGCTCCCTTTCCCACAAAGGATTGGGCCAGTTGATCTTTAAAAGTCCCTTCCAAACTGGGCTGTTCTGTGATTCTGTGATAATAAGTAGGAAAAAGGATGGAGAAGAGCAATCAAGAGGTGTGTAAACCTTCATGCCAGTCTCAGCTTCTTGATCTTCTGGGGGAAGAAGGAGGGGAAGAGATTCCACACTGCTTTGCACCTGTGCCTGCTACTAAAGAGTATTGCAAGCAAATGGAATTTTCTTCATAATTGGGAATGTCACTCAGTGTATGTGTGAGCAAGTGTGTGCATGTATGTGTAAGACTGCAAAGCTGGAAAACTGCTGGCTCACTGGCTTTCTTCCGTGAAATTCAGTTCCTTTTTGGATGATGCATCTTAAAGAACTGAAAATACTTTCAGTGACCTGCCACCCAAAGAGCCTCTTAAAAACATCTGAAGTTTCTTCATATGCAAGAATCTAAAACGTGACAAAGCAGGGACATGCCAGGCATTCTTCAGATTGAGATTTGTTTACTTCTGCAAGGAGGCTGCTAAGGAACCCAGCACAGCACAGACCTATGGCAGCAGGATCTTAATCCTGACTCTGGTCTTAGCATGAACTACTTCTATTGACTAGAAAAATGTAAAAGTCTTTTTCTCCCATTACTTCCTTCTGTCTGTTCTGTCCATCCTTTCCTTCAGCATTGCTAATTACTCATGATGGGCAAAAAGGAAATTTCCCTTTGTTCGCTTTCCCACAATCAGTTTCTTTCAGAAAATGAACCTGCTTCCCCCAGTGAACATTCAGCCTCCACAGCCAGGTCATGCAAACCATTCACCTGATCCCAAAAGAGGATCGTGGTCATGCTACCCCAAAAGCAGAAATGTCCTTTAACCCTCACTGTTTTCAACCATCTGCAGGTCAGGCCTTTCCAGACCCAGAGGCTGTACAGAACTACCACTGTGCCTCTCCTCTGAATGCATCTAATCCATTTTTTTAACTGTTTTGTATGCTCCAATTCTTTTACAACTTCCTGTGGTAACAAATGCAATTATTTAATTATATAGTGTTGTGAAGGATCTTCTTTTGTACTTAAACTATTGCCTAATAACTGCTTTTGGCATCCTTATGTACTGTAAGGAATTGTGAGCAAATAATTAATAGGCCACCATCTCCAGTCTGTTCATGATTTTCTAACCTGTTTCTATCCAGAACTGACCCTTTTTCAAGATGAAGTGCTCTTGTCTTTTTTTCCATGGAAACCATTTTCAATTTCTGACCATTCATTCCTCTGTGAACCCTTTGTGTTTATGTTAGGGGTTTTTTGCAGGGGTTGGTTGGTTGGGGTTTTTTTTTGAGGTGTGACTAGAACCATTTTAAAATTTGGGCTCATATTCTATTAATTCTTAACATTTTTCTCTTTTTGGCTGCTGCTGAATGCTATTTTCAGAGAACTATCCAAAATTACTTGGATTTCTTTCCTGACTGGTAAAACATATGATGGGATCTGATTTAGCCTTAAGCTTTTTCTTTTTCCCCATGTGCCTTGATTTGCATTTTTCAGCAGCCTATTTCACCTGCTGTTTCATCATTCAGGTGCTCAGTATCCCACGAACTGCGCTGGCTGTCTTGAGATATGATTTTCCCATTTCACCTTTAATCACCACACCCTCTTTTCCAGATTCTTCATGACACTGTTGAACAGCTCCGTATCTGTGGAAGTTTAGTCTCTGCAGGAGACAGGTAGATCTGTAACTCCTGTCCTTTATTTTCTTCCTTAAATGACAAGAAGTATTTCCCTTCTGTCCTGTGAGAGCAGAATTTCCTTAAGGGCCTTGGGAGGGAATTTTGTCAAAAACTCTCTTTGAAAAATGCGTATTTCCTCTATTAAAATGCTTGTTGACTTTTGTAAAGAAGTTTAATGAAATAGCAAAGTTTGGAATGTCATGCAGTCCTGTATTAATTTATCATTTTCTGATCTGCATCTATTTATTAATAAAATATGACATTAATTTCTTATCTAGGACAGTTATTATCTAAAAGTTAGGAACTAGTATGAAAGTCTTAAGTGATAATGAAGTTATAAAGCAATCAGTCCTCAAATAAGAGATTTGTTTTGTTTTGGCAGAACAGCAAAACCGTTCAAGGGCAACATCAAAATATTGAAGGAGGTGTGTGGAAAGAATTAATATCATTCGTTGCTTATACTGTTTGCCTTTGTCTCAGCCTCTTTAAGGCTTTTTATTTGCTTGCCACTGCCTCGGGTAGCTCATGCACAGCTTTTTGTCTTGGCATTTGCCAGAGTGTTGTCCAGAGGCATTCTAAAACCCCCAAAACCTGATTAATAATAAAACTCTGGAAGCACCAGTATATCAGCATTTCTTCTATAATAGATTATTCTTATCTGTGCAGTTCTATGGTATGGTTAAAATGAAAATGAGTTCCTGTATCTTCTTTTAGGACACATTTTCTAAGTATTTTACACGGTTTTGTATTTTTTTATTTCATAATATATTACACTCACTGAATCTTTTTCATCCCATACCTTTCTACAACTGTTTTAAATTTCAAATAAAGTAGCCCCATTCCATTACTTTAATATAATCTTGTTTAGTTTATTCAATATAAGGAAAGAAAAACAGTGGTAAGATAATAAGTCTGAATGTATGCAGACCATATGTTTATTGTATACAAATTGTTTCTAAGTAGGCAAATACAGAATGCCAATTTGACTCATAACATATATAAAGTTATAAAATGAGTATAATTAGATACACATCACAATTTCCTAATAGAGTAATGACAGCAGCAATATTGAGTTGTCCCGTGATATGTCCTGTTTCTCTTTTAAACCCTCATAGAGTATGAATACCTCTGCTCCTTTGACACCCTTCTCACTTCCCCCCTTTTCATTTTCGGTTTTCAGGTGAACATTTTAAAACCTGGTATATAAAATGTAACCCCCAAAGCCTAGAGTTCTTTCTCCCTGCAGAAGTAATCCTCTGGTTCAAGCTCACCTCTGTGCTGGGGCCTCCCTGTGCATAACCCTGATAAAACCATATTAAATGACTGTGGGTTTTTTATAGATGTTGATGAGATGAGATTATGCACAAAGCTGGTACATTATTCTTTGGATCAGCTCCTGGATATAATCAGGAATGGAACAGTGTTGGCTAAATAATTTTATGAGGGAAAGATTTTGACAAAGGACATGAGGAACATTTTGCTACGTTTGGCTTGTGCTATTCCAGAAGAGCAGAGCTGTTGTTTTCCTCAAAGCTTTGTTCTGAACTGTCTAATTACCCAGAAAAATGTGGCTTTTTGGTACAGTACATGCCAGCCAATGCATAAAAATTGCTTTCTTCTTCTGATAGCTTTGATCTTTATTGTTAACTATCCCACTTCTGGGGTTTTGAGAATTGAAAATGGAAGAAATAAGGTTAGCAAACCACCTGTTCTTAAGGTATCGTATTTGGTAGCTTTCTAAAAGAAAATGAAAAGTTATTTTTCTTACCATGCTTTCTAGCAGATAGAACTTTCTAGCAGATGCAAGCCAGTGAGAATGGTTTCCAAATTAGAGTGCAAATAGTAAGGCTCCTGAACCTAGAACTTCAGCAAGAATCCAAAATAGGCCTCATTTTCTTCCTGCTGAGAAGAGTTTAGAAGTAAGAGGAATTATATACTTCATTCACTTAAAGCATCCAAGATTACCTTCCACATTTTGAGAATGCTTCAGAAAATGAAGTATACATGTTCAGGATACATCTGTGCTTTCTTAGAGTGAGGAAAACAGCAGGAGATGGTTAAAATCTTCTTTGGGTTCTCAGTGTTAATATTTTGAAGATCAAGTCGTCCAGAATGACTGAGCTGCTATTGGAGTGGATGCTGTTTCTGTAGGCAAAGACTTTGTAGGACAGATGTAGTGGAAAGGCAGCTGTGCAATTATTTTTTTTTTTTTTGGTCCTAGCAACAGCCATCCTTCATTTTGGATGCCGACAGAGTGCAGAACTTTGAGAACACAGGAAATGGGGACTTGCTTTTCTTTTTTTTTTCCAGGCAACTGTTTGCTTTCATTTTCAGACTTTCCTTTCTGCAAGTCAGCACATGTCTTTCTGAAGGGATAAAGAAGTTTCTCCACATCAAAATAAAGGGCTCAGGTTTAATTTTCCTGAAGCTACCTCATCTCCACGTCAAATAAGGATAAAACAAGAGCAAATTATTTCTCCTGTGATTTTGGCTGTGGATTCTGAACTTGCCAAAGAGTTTGTCTCACGAAGTTCAAAGTTCATTTCACCAAATGTTATTTATGACTAAGGTTTAAATTAGTGCTGTGTCTGCATTATAAAATGATCTTTTAAAGAATGCAGATGAGTATTTTACTGTATAAAATATAGGAACAGCCATGTCAGGAGCACTCTTGATGGAACAGTTTCTGTGCTAACAACCATTGATGTGTGGAGTTTGGAGTATTTACTTTATCTCTGTCTTAATTATTACATCATCCTGTCTGATTCAACACCTTTGCAGCCCCTAAATCGTTGAATCAAATATGCTTTGTTGCTTTCACCTTGAAATTCATAACTGTCTCAATTAGCCCAATTAGAAAAAGAGGGACTTTGAAGAATTTGTTGCTGTTTCAGCTAACACATGTACCTCATTGGGAGGGGGGTCATCCAATCCGTTGCTACCTTGGTCAGTAAAATGCCCATTGAATTTCTTTGCTAAATTCATCAGTTATAGGCTGGTCTACTGGTCTCTGGGTATTGTGGGTCTTTCTTTTAAATCCCAGCAGAAAAAAACCCAACCAAACAAAAACAAAAAAAAACAAGCTTCCTCCAAGCTTCTGAAAGTCTAACTTTACATAGTACATAGACTGAACTGTCCAGTAACTGCACTGCCTCTTCCCATCACACCTTTTAAAAATTAAACTTAAATTAAAGACTAAATCAGTTCAGGAATGCTTACTGTAAGAACTTGATAATGTAAAAGTGACGCTGTGTGACTGCATCTGAAGAGTACTTTCGGTAGCAAGGAATAACACAGGGCACAGAAATCTGCAGATGGTTCAGCAATACAGCAAAAGACCTTCTGCAAAGCATGTTTGCAAAATCTTGTATTGCATTAATAGATCTTTTGAGCAAGAAAGTGCTTTTGGCTCTGAATCTGCATTGACATCACACCTGAATGAGACACTGAGGACTTCCTCCCCCACCCCACCTCTTTGAATAATGCTGAAGCTGAGCAATCATTCTTTGCATGGTTAATATTTTTATTATTATTATCATTATCATTATCATTATCATTATCATTATTATTATTATTATTATTATTATTATTATTATTATTATTATTATTATTATACCTGTTTTTGAAGCTTGATAAGAGAAATTAATGTAGCTGCTGGCTTTCAAGTTGTGTGCATTTCCAGGAAAAAAGGCTAAAAGGTTGCATTACAAAATATTACTGCTTTTTCACACATATGCTGGCGTGAGGGAAGAGATGTATACGCTGGGGTTTGCTTATTCACAGGCAGCAAGGTCTGCAAATTTGTGTACTCCAGGGGTAAAATTTAGGACTGGTTCTAGCAAAAGCAACAATTCTTGTGATCTAACATGCAGCATCCCTAGATACAAGTTGGCACATTACAGCCTGGGTGAGTTAATTACCAGATCAGTAGGAAAAGCAGCTGAATAATTAGATTCAAATAATGTAGTTAGTTCTTACTGCTGCCATTCGACTTCACCTGACATTACCAGCGAAGTCCCTTGAGGGTTTGCCCATTTAGTAGACATGGAGGATGAGGAGAAATACATTCTCATCAGATATGGCTCACCACGTTTGGGTTTGGGCCCCCAGGATGTTGATAAACTTGGGCAAATCCACTTGAGAGAACCACTGTGGTAGTTAGGAGGCACAGATCCTGTGAGAGGATGCCAAGGGAACAAACCAGTGCTGCTTACCCCAGAGAAGACCTTGGTTGCAGCCTTGCAGTATTTAAGTAAGATGTTGCTAAAAAGATGGACTTGGGCACTTTGCAGGGGTGCATGGCAGGGAAATGAGAGACAGGGATCCTAAAGGGCCAGTCAGACTGGATGTAAGGGTGGAGCAAGGGGGGAATTACTGTGAGGGTAATTAAACGTTGGGGTAGATCTACCAGAAATCCTTCAATTTCTGTCCTTGGAAGTTTTCAAGTTCCAACTGGACAAAGTCCAAAGCAACTTCTCATTGCTTCAGTGCTGACCTGGCAAGGGTCAAGGAGGAGGTTGGTCCAAATGACCTTCCAGCCTAAAGCATTCCTTGATTCTGGGGATCGATCTTCCAGTCTGACCATCTTACAGTAGCAGGTACTGTAGTCAAATAAGGAGTCAGTGGCCAAAGTCCACACAATGGCTGATTATTTGAAAAAGTTGATACTGTAGATATTCCTTTCCTGGTGTACAGCAGTATTTCAGAAACTCCATGGAATCAGATCCGTAATTATTTTCTCACAAAAAGGAAGTGGGACACATTCATGCTCTTTTGGTGTGTGCTCATTTTTGTAATGCAAAAAAGCCCATGTACATATATCACTAAAGGAAGCAACTCTGAGTCTGATTGTGTCCAGGAAGCATAAAATGGGAATTAAAAGCTTGTTTTGCTGCTTTGCCATTTATCTATGCAAGATGGAGAGTGGAGTATAATCTCCCTGCTTGAAAGCCCACAATAGCATTTTGGGATGCCAAAGAAGGCTATTTATCGTTGGATTGTTCAACAAAGTGTGCCCTCTGGGATTACCCTTTGTGATGGGGAAAGAAAGAATTTTGTTTCATTTCTTCATTTGGAAAATTTTTTGCTTGACTAGCAACAAGGCTCCTGGGTCACTAAGCAATAGTGTTCTGCCCTAATTGCCTTCAACTTATTTATGTTTCTAAGTTAGGCCTTTGGTAGTCGTTTTTCCAAATTGTATAAGGTCGATATCCCACTGCCCTGGAGAACAGAACAGTTTATGGAACGTTTATATATACAAATTTCTTTTGAAAATTTTACTTCATGTAGCAACCTCAAGGCCTTTCTCAAATGAGGATGAATCAACACCAAAATACACTCTCTTTTTTCCCCCTAATCTTGTCAGTCTCCCCTCCCCACAGGCATATTTGTTCGCCTTTTACATTAACTAAGAATATAGATAAGTGACAATTTGAGAAAATATGGTCTCAAGCTCCCAACACTGCCTACACCACCGACAAAAATAAATGTGTAACTAGAATGTGATGTATATTACATGCAGTCCAGACAGCAGAAACATAGCTATGTTTCTCCAAATCTGTGAGAGGAAGAAAGATACCCAAACAACTCCTTTTTGACTCGGTGTTACTGAGTACATGATGCTCATTTAGGCAAAGGCATGTTCGGTGGTAAGATCATCTCCTGGTGTTCTGAGTGCTACTGGCACTAACAATTTCTGTTGAGTGATTTATCAGTGCACAGCCCTGCATCACAGGGGTTGGTCAGCACCATGCAACAAACACCGAGGCTGCCTCCTAGACTAGTTTATGTGGGTTTTTTTCAAATTTTAAGTTGTTTAGGAGGGGGAAGAGAGCAACATTTTTTACTCACATCATTCTCAACTTCTTTTTGTCATTTTATCCTGTTTTAAGGTCACTGCCTTTCCATTGTAGGACAATAGATTTTTTTCTCCAGATACTTCCTAGCTCTAGATTCTTTTGAACTACCCTCCTGAATGATGCTTAATGTACTGTTCTCCCACTCTTATCTTCACACTTTCTTATATGCTGTTCCTTATGCTTAGAAATCCTTACTCTCCATGCCAAATATCCACCCACTCCATGTTCACATTCTTCCTTTAAACTGCATTTCCTTAAAGTCTATCAAAAATAATCTGCAAGTTAAGAAACGTATCAACTCTGCCCTGAGCTCTGAAAGTCTGCTGATCATCAGATTTCCTACTGCTGGCTGAATCCTTTAACTTGTGCGTAATACTCCATAAATCAGGGATTCATTTTCCTGAATATCACGGGAACTACCTTTTTTATTAAATATAGACATATTTTATCTTCTTTAAAGTACCCTAAAGTCCAGCCCAACTGGTTTCCTAGAGGCCATCCGGCTGAGCACTGCCGCTTGTTAATTTGCTGTTCGCAAATTAACTGAGCTTGTGGAAACAGCTACCTGTGAATTGTAGAGTGGTAGGGAGTTTTCACTTAACCCAACTGTTTATGTCGGGTTTGGGTTAGTTTGGGGTTTTTTTGTGGGGGTAGGCTATTTTTGTGGGATTTTTTTACAGAAAACAAGGGAAAGAATTGTTGAAGTTGTAAAAGCGTGTTTGATTAGGAGAATAAGTTGAAATTTAGAATGAATAGGCATATCTCAAAACTTCTGGATGGTAAGTTCTGATAGGCAACTGTGACTATTTCATAACCTAGCCTGGCATGCTTGTGCACTTTGTTCTTCATGTGTAGCAAAGGTTTGTTATGTGGCTTTGGAAGACAATTTCCTGGGGGGTGAAGGATCCACCACAACTAACTGATTCACTGTTGGAGAGCTTTCCCTAAGGATTTGAGCATAGAACTTCAGTAAGCTCAGCAAAATATGTGGGTGGCTTCCACTGTTACGTTTTGAAAGATTGAATATGTGGCTTCATAGTCACCTCAGTTTCTTCTACTTTCTTAAGAGGCTTTTTTGCTTTTTGCTCTGAAGTATGCACAAGTACTTGGAAAGCAATAAAAGAACAAAACCAGGCCGTGTCGATAACAAGAAAAAAAGGAGACAGATATATGCATTGTTTTCTCTTTGACCATGGAAGTTTTTTACTCTGGAGAGCATGTCTTAAATTAACCTGACTGCAGTTTGTGCTAAATGCAAGCCACTGAATGAGGGGGAACAGATGGGCAAACGCTTTCAGGTCTGGAATCCATGAGGAAGTGCCACCTCCTTTTGGTTCTCTTGCTGCAGCCATCCTGTTGTCTCCAGCACAGAATGTGGAACGTGGGGAGTGCCATGTTCTTGGAATGGCATGACTGGGGAGAAGCCTCTGCTCTAAGAACCTCACAGAACTATTGTGTCCTTCCCATATGAGACCTGGGTCCAGTATCTTAGGTATAGACTGAACCAGATAAAATTACCTTATGGGAGTTCTGCCTCAAGATGATTTGTTCAAAGAAAAGCCCCAAAATGAATAAACACTACAAGTGAACCAGAACATTTTTTTTTTGGTGAACTTGTATGCAATTCCTAAAACCACTTGCTTTCACAGGGAGGTAATGCTACTTATAACCTCATTTCCTTCTTTTTAGTGCTAAATAAAAACCAAAAACTGAACAAAAAACATTTGCATCCAAAGCAGAGTAATTTATAAAAGTTTGATTTGTTCAATGTTAACTCCTGCTTGGCCCTAAACAAAAAAGTGGAATAGGGAAACTTTCAGGCTCCCTAAAATATATTTACCTTTAAAAGGAAAGCCTTTTTTTTAAAATCTGGATCTACCGGTTTATAAGGCTAGTGACATAATTTTACTCAGTGTTTCTAAAATATATACATTCTTCATCTGTTTGCTGATTGTCTGCAGCATAAAAGTCAGCCTAGAAATTAAGGAAAAAAAAGAAAGGTTGTAAGCCGCTCCTCTGTACATTTTGTAGCAAGAGAAGTAAATCTAAACACTGCTTGCTAACAAAAGCAAAATCATAAAAACATTGCTAGAACAAATGAAGCTGGCAGGTAACGTTTTAGAAAAAGAAAAAAGTGCTCTTTTCAAATACAGTTATGATCTTTTAGTAAGTCTTAAATTTCCATTTGGCTATGTTAAAATGATTATCTGTGAGTGAAATCCAGTCCTATTCCTTTTTCTGTAATGCATCAGGGAAATGCCTAAAGTTGGGACCGGGATGGATCCTATTGGAGTTAAGTACATAACTCCCAGAAAACATTTTCCATTAAACTCTGTTGGGGCTAGTTATCAGATTTCTTTAAACTCTGATATAAAATTTTCAATGCATAACCGAACCAAATGCCTTGGTTTAGGAGTTGATCTTGTTGGTAATGGACCAACATAACCTTTCACCCCCAAACCTTTTGTTTTTCAGTCTCAACAGCGTGTCATAACTAGCCATTGCTGGAGATATTCTCCTGACTGCTCCCAATTGGATCAGGCTGGACACGCATCAAAACAACATTTTACTCTCTGCCTGACCTAACTTTTCCTTTCTCTCATTCAGGCAGATTATTGAGAACCATCAAGTTTTATGTGTTCCTGAGCTGTGAGGAAAACAGGAAGCAGGCAAGGAGATTCTTTCCTGTCATGCTGCTCTCTAAATCAAGTCCTGTGTGTGTATCTTGTAGTCCCAAGGAGTCTGCACACACTGAGTCTGAGGGATGTTTTTTAGAAGCTGTACTTTCCTTAAGCTTTTGTTAGTTTCTTCCTTTGAAATACCTTTGTGACAGAATTATGCACATTTATCCCTTGTCTCTGAGGCTGCAACCTGGAAGTGTTCTGATTGTCAAGAAGAATTATGTAAGTCGCTCAGGAATTAACCTCTGTGCTCAGGAATTCATCTCTGTAGTTCCCAGTATGAAAACAGATGCTTTGAATTCACAGAGTGGCTGCATACACTTTGCATGCCCCAGTGGAGTTGTTCTGTATCTCATAAACAGAAACACCACTTTGTCTTCCAGATTTTACCTTGTACGGTTGTCTGGCTGTGGGGACAACTCAGAACACTGAGGTTATCACAGAGAGGCCTTATATCAGTCCTGGGGGCTGTGACTGTGTTTTTTGGTAAACTGGCTGGAGCAGGATGTTAATATCTTGCAAACCTAAGTGTTTAACATGGAAAACCACTCTTTTGTCATAAAAATGAGATGTAGTAGGAAACAGTCAGTTTTTTCCTGTGCTGCAGACTATAAAGAAAGTGTCTTCCAATTTCCGTGTAGTATCTTTTGTCACAGAGAGTAAGAATGTACCTGAGTCAGCTTTAGTTGTGGGTTTGGTTTTTTACCTTTTCCAGTAAATATTTCTGTTATACAAAAAGTTGGAAGTCCTAAAGCAAAATATTAAAGTATTTCTATGAAGATAACCTGGATCTGGTTTTATGTGTTTTGTTTGTTTTGTTTGATTGTGTTGTTGGGGTTTTTTTGAATTTTTTGAGATAGCTAATGCATGTTTCTGGATCTTAAACTATGGTCATACTTTGTCTTTGAAAACTTAGTCTATGGTAAAACATGAGAAAACCACCCTGTTCTGCTTGCACTTGGTTTGAAGGAAGGAAGTTTAGTGGTTTTAAAGTACTTCAAAGGTGCAAAACCTAATTCAAAACGTTGCACAAATCCCTTATGCTTTTACAGCTATACAAAAAGGAGTGCAAACAGATACCTTTATAATATGTTAATGTTTTAATGTTTAACAACCACTTTGCAGCACAGCAAAGAAAAAAGCTACAAAAAGCAGCTGAGGGTTGGTGCAGTTCAGCTGTGTTCATGAGCACGCAGCTCCCGTTGTTGACAAATGGGAGTCGCTTGACTTGACCACAGGCAGTATGAGGTCAAGATATATTAATAAAATGCTTTCTGAAGTGTTTATTTCTGCTCTTTTTTGTGTATCCCTGTTTTGACGTGACAGAGCACTCGAGGTCAAGTGCCAAGCTATCAGTGGGGATGGAGTAAAGCACCTTTATCTGCGCCTTCGCTAACACGGGACTCGGCCGTGACTCACAGAGGGTAAGTTAACTGATTATACTTAACTTTCTCTACTATGGTAAAATGAGTTGCAGAGAGAACACACTGAAAGCCGAGGGCCTCTAAATACTTTTCCCTTTTATGGAATAGAGCTCCCAGATTTCCATTTCCTGGAGATTGTACTCTAAGCCTACACAGTGGTAAAAGAAAGTTCTCTGCATTCACTGATCTATATCTGACTACAAATTTGAGCTCAGGGGATCATTTTTTTCCTAACTATTTTAAGCAGTAAGTTTATAATAACAGACCAAAATGTTAAAAAACACTCCATCCTCTCTTTTCTTTCTTTTTCTTACTTTTTTTTTTTCTTTAGATTGTCTCCTCCTAGTGTGGGAATAAGCAGAATCTGGTGACTAGGGTAGGTCATTTGTTTGTGGTTTTTTAACTCATTTTGTAGGTGCAAAAGGCTCATATAGGCTGAGATTGTAGATCTTCACCCACATCCACTCTGCCTGTGACATGTGAGTTAATCTCTACCAGTAATTAGTTTAAAAAGGTAATTTTGGAGCTCTCGCCATTTCTAAAAGAATGGAGTTTTGGGGGAGGTCATTTACTCTGCTGAAATACTACAGTAATGTCCTGACATCCTTTGACAGGATGTAGGTCAGACAGAGTCTGATCAATGCCTAACAAAAGAAATAGCAGAACATTGAAATTGTCTCAGTGCCTGGGATGCTAATATGTGCTTATGCACCTTGACTGTTTTTAAAGTGCAGGTGTATTTTTTTTATCTCTCCTTTCAGTGTCTTCAGGGACAATAACGACAGTTGTTTCAGTTGGCACCTCACTGTATCGCATGTATTGTTAACATATCATTCCCTCCTTTGCCTGAAACGTGTTTATTCTCGTGGAAAGGAGATATATCTGGCAAAGCTGATGGTAGCATGATTCCAAAGGCTGTTCAGCTGGCAGATGAGCCAGCTTTAGAACCAGGATAGTGATGCTCAAGGTTCAGGGAGGCCGTGAGCTGCTTTTGTAAATAGAGGTGTGAATTTCTGTAAGCTCCAAGGCTGCACTCCTCCCTAATGCTCTGCAGAAGAAAGAAATGTCCCTTCCAGTGAGACACATTTTCCAAGGACATTTTCTTTTCTTTCTGCATCTGTGAGATGCAGATAAGCTCCTCTAATTTTTGTCCGAATGTTCTCACAAAGCCCCCTTTTCCTATGCATTTTGACTCTCTGTGACATTTACTGGGGCTGTTTTCACTGCCCAGCCAAATGGGCATCGGGTCCCTTCAGCAGTGATGGAAGGACATTTATTCACTAATATCTTAAGGTTCCACCATTTCTAAACCTTTGCCTTTCCTACCAGTATCAGAAGGCAGTAACTGATGCAGAAAAGGGCAGAACTCCTTGCACAGCACAGAGCAAGGAGGTGTTTCCATTGATTATATCCATTTGCCTTTGCTATACGTGATGTTTGTGCTGGTTAAAGCCTTTAAAGGATCTGAACAACTGATTTTAAGAACACTGCACAAGTTAAAAATAAGCTTTTAGATTGCAAAATTAATAATTCAGGAGCTCTAAATCATATAGTTTATTAATTGAACGACATCTTTATGTTGAAATACCAATAGCAGGAGTCCTCACTTTGGCAGCGTACAGGACTGCAGCAGTGCAGTCAAGGTGTGCAAAGATGGAGTTTGTTTTAAGAAGCCTAAGAATATGAATAATTATGTGCAAGCTTTCACTGCTCCAATACAGTCCTCAACACTGGGGTTTTCTGGAGAGATATTAGGAAAAAATGGAAAGTCAGAGGAAGAAATGTTCCTACTGATCGGCACAAAGATTTGGAGCTTATTTGCAAGATAGCTCTGTAAGGAAATCAGAGTAAGATTCTAACTGTGTCAGAGACAGCCTGAGCTCAGTCCACTCCAAATCTGGGGGTTGTTAAGGTGGCGTAAATTCATCCTTCTCCCCTCCGTTCTGCCTTGGCTGTACTTTCTGTGCTGCATCTCTGAGACAACACAGCTCGGGATTTGTCCCTTTCTATTCTTAGACAAGCCTGCTGATTTATTTCTTTTTCTTTCAAAGTTTTCTTGCTTTTTAAATCTAAAAAATGAACTGAAACTTGATGTGCTTAACAGCTCTTTCTTGTGTCAAGATAACTTGCATTACTTTTTTTAAGTTTAGTGTATACTAGGGACTCAGCTAAGGCTGGGAATAAACCACTTTGATGCAATAGCTTATACAATTCCATGTAGGACTGCAAACATGCTTTGGCCATGACTCAAAACATTCCTGATTTTTCAGGCCCAGCATTCTGTTGAGTTGTATCTATCAGAACCGTTATAAATTCGTAAGGCAAACACTAAAGAAGGATTAGACAAACAGCCACATTTATATCTTCTCTTTTTTGTTCTTGTTTGAATTTGAGTTCTTGCAAACTCAGAAATTGCTTAGGATGCCATGATTTTCTACAGAGGTGAAAAGCAAGTCTGTGCCACTTTTTTTTTAATTACCTTACTTCCATCTCATCTTCATGTGTTGTTCATAGTCCCCTGGTTGGTGACTGTTGTTTGATACTTAATTGTTGAAACACAGAGATGTTTAATGCTACTGCTAAGTCTGATCTCTGAGGGTTTATTAAAACCTATGTAATCATCTGTTTTCCATCATATTAGGGATTTAAAAGATGTTTTGCTTTAATAAACGTTTTTAAAGCTTTTTATTCATAGAAAGCTTCCTCTGCTTTTATTTGAAGTTAGAGATGGGTAAAATCATGATATAAACATGAACTTCCACTTACTTCAGCAGAGGTAGAAATTCTCCTGTAAGAGGTTCAAAATGTTTACAAAAGCTTGAAACATGCTGTCCCTAAAGCATTTACTGCTCTGAGAAATCTTCATGCTCACTGTTCAAAAACAATCTGATTCACAATGATATCATATATGCTGCATCTTTTTCACAGTCTTTATCCAAGACTGCAGTGAAACAATTATTTTTCCTGAACACACTCATGTAGGATCATTCTTATAATCTGTTAGTTCTGCATGAAATTTCATGTGAGGTGGCCTTGTATTCCTTTTCTAGCAAAAGAGAAAATTAGGTTTCCAACATAATGTGAAATAAATGTAATAAAAGCATCAATCTTATCTGCTTCTGCAGTCCAAAGTTTTCACACATCCTGCAGGTTTTACAACACAGATTTTTTTACTGTGAGAGCTGAGGTGAGGAACTGTCACTATTGAGACTGCTTCACTATTTCCTGTGAATGGTTCTGCCTCTTCTTTCTTTTTTCTTTCTTTTTTTTTTTTTTTTAAGATCAACAGATTTATTTTGACAATTTTAATTGTCAGTCTCAATAAAGCAGCATGTTCCTGAATACATTTCTTTGCCCACCCCTGAAATGGAAGGGAAAACTGTAGGAAGTTAATCTCAGAATTCTGCTGAATGCCTTGAACCTCAAATCATCTCCCATCTCCACCCCTTTATTCCATCTCTCTTGAGCTCCAGAAGAGTAAAAGAATGGAGATGAGTTTAGGAATTCTGGTTTGGGAGAAGAGAACATGCTTTTGGAGGCTGAACTTGTGCTTTCTGGGTTTATTTATCTCCTGGCACACTACTGAAGTTGTTGAGGTACTGCTTGAGTGCACAGTTCCGTGCTGTGCTCAGCTGGGAATTTGTAAGGGGGATGTGTGCAGTCAGCCGGCCCCGGAGCACACAGAAGCTGTGCAGGGGATGCAGTCAGCCGGCCCCGGAGCACACAGAAGCTGTGCAGGGGATGCAGTCAGCCGGCCCCGGAGCACACAGAAGCTGTGCAGGGGATGCAGTCAGCCGGCCCCGGAGCACACAGAAGCTGTGCACCAGGCGGTCTCTGATAACCGCGCTGTGTGTGCCCCGCAGGCGCCGCCGGGGAGCGCAGTGACGTGTTGCCGAGGTCAGTGATGTGTTGGTGAGGACAGTTCCCTAACTCTCGGGCAGGTGTCGCAGTAAGTATTGCAATCCGTCCACTGCTGCTCTAAGGACTGATTTGTGCTTGGCGCTGCTCCTCCTCAGACCTCGGTACAGGCTCTCTTGTCTTGTGAATGCAGTACCTCCCCTTGATACTAACAACAAGAATTTTCCCAGCTAAAAGGCAGAGTTTTTTTCGCCCTGTTGTCTTGTGCAGAGGTACCAAGTCTTTGCACAATTGACCAAGGCCTTACTCTTGCTCAAATGAAGAGTGCCACCATCTGGGGTTCCAGTTTTGCTCCTCTGAGATCTGAGATCACTCTCTGTAGCATGAAGACTTTGTTAGTTTCTAAAATGCACAGTATAGAAGAGATGACTGAGAGGGAACCTCATCACTGTGTATAAATATCTGAAGGGAGATTGTCAAGAGGATGGAGCCAGGCTCTGCTTGGTGGTGCCAAACAATAGGACAAGAGGTAACAGGCAGGTGCACAGGAAATTCCACCTGAACATGAGGAAGAACTTCTTTCCTGTGAGGGTGACCGAGCGCTAGAACAGGTTGCCCAGAGAGGTTGTGGAATCTCCCTCACTGGAGATATTCCAGAACCATCTGGATGTAATCCTGTGCCATGTGCTCTAGGATGACCCTGCTTGAGCAGGGGGGTTGGACCAGATGACCCACTGTGGTCCCTTCCAACCTGACCCCTTCTGTGATTCTGTGATATCCAGGATGCTGTTGACTTCTTAGAAGATTTTTAGAGAAGGTCACAGTCATAGTGACAAAATAAAAATCAGTAAAATGGAGGGAAGAGGTGGAAATAGCTGCAAAAATGGAAGGTTGTCTGTTTTGAATGCATTTACTAAGTTATACTTGACCTTGAAAGCTTTAGTTAATAAAACAAGATAGCGTTTTTAATTTTAAACCTTAAAGCTGTTTGTTATCGTAAAGTGATCTCAGTGTTAGAGCATAGAGTTTTAAACGGATTTGGTTTGTCTTTTTGGCATCTAACACAGCCTGCAGATCACGAGGCCTCTCAGAGCTTATGCCTTCAGGCTGACTTGAAACAACCTTTGCCAGCTGTGCATGGTCCTGTTAGTCCACAGTGCAGCTCCACGTGCTTCACGCTGCCCACCATGCCAACCTCACCTGAAGACAAGGGACAAGCACAAGAGGCACAGCACAACACTTCTCCTCCAGCCAAAGTAAGCACTCTTACAAAGGTGTTTTCTGATCTTGTTGGAAACCTGAGGCTGAAGCCTCTTTGTGTATATTTAGGAGTTCTCTAAAACAAAATCAAATCATTACTCTGAATTAGTGTGCTTTGCTTAGTTGATGAAACTGTGAATAATCCTTTGGTTGATATTCTTGGAGTTCTTCAAATATTTTATAGCCTAAGGGATGAGAACTCCAGTTGCTCAAGCAGTTGTTTATCATTTTGATCTGGAGGATTATAAATGGTTCAGAACAGACAGACATGTATCAAAGCTGTCCAAAGATGTCCTTTCTGATGTGGTTACAGAAAACTTGAACCTTTAAGAAAATAATTTAGGCTTGTACTTCACAGTAGTCTTGGAACTAGTGTTGCTTTTACAGATACAGAAGATGTTAAGCAATTCATGAGGGCTTTTTGGTTTGTAGTCTTACTCAGCAGGAGCTGAGAAAATGCATGGGAACCATGCAGAGAGCAGGTGGGTGCTCCCCAGACATATGCATCATTTTGCCTCTCAAATTTGTGGCATCTATATGTTTTTACATGTCTTTTTTGCAGATAAATTAAAAAAATCAGTAAGAGGTGGCTCTTCTCCCTTTTCGATAATCTATACCACGGATAAAAAGTAAATTTGTCTTTTAATAAACTGGGATTGTTTGGTTTTTTTAATCATTATCTTAGCTGAGGTAAAGAACAGGTACTGATTACAAAATCACAGCTCATCCAAATCATCCAATTTTATGCAAACTGGTGTAAAGAAAGAGAGGATTCATAATCTGGCACATCCTCAGTTAAAAATCCACTGTCATTGGGTTTGAGGACACTAAATTCCACACTTTAGGTGAAAACATCCGCTGCTCTAACATTGTTGGAAAATAATGTCAGCAGTGAGCCCTACACCGATTTGTCCTGCATTCCATCTAAACTGCACATTGTGCTGAGTGTTAGTTTCCTGGTTTAAGATAAACACCCCAGGTGGATGCAAGTTCATCAGACTATTAGCTGAGAACATATATTAGCTCAAGGAGATCTTATTGATTTTTTTTTAACTCATCTGTGTGAGAAGTATTTTAGTACAAAAGACTTACTGGGTAAAACATACCCAAAGAGGAAAAAACTGTGAAGAGCTAGCAGACATCAGTGATTCTAGTCCTAAGTGTGCTTGTCAAAGGGGAGAAATGAAGATTTCCAACCACCTAATCTAAAAAAAAGTTATTTTTTAAATACATTTTACAGGCCTTTTAGAGGTGGGTCTTAAATGAACGATGATAATGGGATACTCATGAATCATTGAAGTGTGCAAAATGCTTCATTTCAGATGCATGGTTATTGTTAGGCACAAAGTGGCAGTGGAAGGATTTTAACCACACACTGCTCATAAGACTTCTTAAGTTAAGGTTTGCCACTGGCCAACGTTGTGAGCATTTTATCTTGTTCATACCTGCTGTCTCTCTTGAATCTTGCTGCAGACCAAGTTCTACAGTGAGACTGTAAGTCACTATAAGTAAAATGGTTTATTATTGTGAGTTGAGGACTTGCAAGCCCGGAGAGCAACAACAACTAACAACTGGTGGATTTGTTTTCTGCCACTCACCAAAGCTTTCCAAGTCTGGAATCTCATCTTTTCCAAAGTGCTGTCCGGTATTTAACAATTTCCTCGTTCTGTTTCAGGAGGTGCTTCCCCACCTTCTCCCTGCATGACCAAATGCACACAGATTCACAAAACAGTTCTGACAAAAAGAAAATGAACCTTACATCACGTGTAGTTCCCTCATGCTCCTTTTATATGATGGGAAGACCTGGGTTATATGTCTCAAATTCATTTTGAGAAAACAAATACAGGTTTCCATTTCAGCGTTTCTTGCAGCAGCCAGTGTTCACCATTCTGACTGATTCTAAACAAAAATCACCACAGTATTCCTTAGCTCTGTGTTCCTAAGAGATGTAGATGTGAAAGTCCCATTAACACAGGTATAAGGGCACTGAGACTAATTCAAAGAACTTCAGCCTCTGATCTGAACTGAGAGCGTGTAGTTGAACCCTTGGTTCAACCTTACTTTGTGTGCTGTCTTGTTGCAGTAAGGATTGAACACTTCTGATTTTTTTTTTTATACAAAATCATTTTCCCTACCATAAATCATAGAACTTCATGGTCAGATGTAACTTTTAGTCATTTCCATATTTAAATTTAATTAGATTCATTTCACATAGAATAATATAATACTATAATACACTTTCATTGACACTTAAAAACTCATTTCAGGTTTTTAGTCATTAAAAATGTAATTTCTATGCAAGTAATGCATACCTGCATCAAAGAAGATTACATCCTTACCAGTTATGTTAAAATTCATAGTGACCTGTAAATCTCCCTACACTTTCTGGGTTGGTTGTGAGCCATCATCTTTGCCTCTTCTTAAATCAAAAATCCCTATTTCCAGCTTGCTTTCTGTGTATCCTGATCACTATTTTACTGACTCTTCTGACTGCTGAGGAAAAGTCTGCCTCAGGTGTTCATAATGTTTTTCATACAAACGTCTGCATTTCTTTTATCTCTTATTATCCCTAATTAAATTTGTATTGTACTTTTGTCAGACCACTGCATGTTATCTGTTTTGTTCTGAAGGTGGTGTCCCACCTCTGCTTTGTTCTCCTGTTTCAACTAGATACAGTTACATTACCTCACTTGCTAAACTCTAAGCTGAGCACCTCATTTAAACATTTAAAATCAAGCTTATTTAAAATCCCGTCTCACTCCAAAGACTGCTCTCTGAGATGCATAACTTTTCTGAGGTCTTTCACATAAGTCTCTGGTTTGGGCCAAATTTTTTCTGAAATTCCATCCAGACTTGTAATTATTATCTAAGAATATGATCAGGTGGCAGAGGATTTTCTTTTTTCTTTTTTTTTTTTTTTTCTGAATGCTTTAAAGAATTCAGGTGATACACGGTAAAGCTTTGTCATCTGACTCTTCTGGCATAGTAGGTCCTTTAGCAGAGGGTATTTTTTAGTATTCCCCCCTCATTAATGTTCAAATCCATCCAAATCTGGCTGGATTATAAAACTTTCAGAAACACATTTTCTGTGTGCTTAGTGAGGGTAGAACTGAACAGCCAGAATGTCTGCAGGTCCTATCTCCACCCTGAGAATCCTGGTCCTCTTGGATATTCTGTTACGGACCAAACTGCATGTGCCACCCTCTCAGACCTGCACACACCTCCCTGAAGGCCTGGGTGGCACAGGATCATCCTTGTGGAGCGTGTGGAGCAGTTCCCACCTGAGCAATAGAGGTGGAGTCAGTTTTACCTTGTGGATCATCCTTGTGGAGCGTATGGAGCAGTTCCCACCTGAGCAATAGAGGTGGAGTCAGTTTTACCTTGTGGATCATCCTTGTGGAGCGTGTGGAGCAGTTCCCACCTGAGCAATAGAGGTGGAGTCAGTTTTACCGCAAGTTTTTATGGGGGGAGGGCTTGGGATAAAAAGGAAGCAAAGACTTGGGTAGCAGGGCAGCCACTGGCGAGGCAGCTGTTGGGAAGAGCTGAAGAGCAGGCTGGTCTGCAAGCTGGCAAGGAGAGCACAGTTAAAGGCACACAATGAGAGGGTGATGGAAAACTTCTGTGTCATCTTTGTCCACTCGTACAGCTTTGTGAGACCGACGAAACTTCCTGTTAAAGCTGCTCTTCCAAGACCTGCATAAAGCAGCCTGAGCTCTCTTCAGAGTATAACGATTCCTTTTGATTTGAGCCAGCTGGCCCTGCAAGGAGATTCACTGCCTGCCTCTTCCTGCCCCTCTCCTGCAGAATGTACAGCAGCTTTGGACAATAGGAGCCATGAGGTTTCACTTGTGTAGATGTTGAACTGCTACAGCTGCTGACCGAGATTAATATTTTCTACCTGACCTGAACTAGCCTTGGCTGCAGTTTCTTTCTTTTTATTTTTTTTCTTTTAACTTTTCTTTTTTTTTTCCTTTTTAATCTGTTTTTAGAGTCCTAAAATGGACTTGAGTGACTTCAAGGCTGATGTTACGTCATTCAAAAGCTTTTGCTTTTTGGCAGCCGAGAGATGTGTATAAACAATGTCCCTGCGTATTCAGCTGCTTTGCCCTACAAACAGGGCAGTCACCTGAACCTTCATCATTGACAAAATATATGATTACTTAGTAACATTTTCGAGAATGTGACTAAATATTGCTTTCAAGCTGTTGTCATCAAAGTGTCAGCTGTGCGCTTGAATCACGTATGCATTGGCATTCTAACATTTACAGTCCTACAGGGGTATTTTTCTAAAACTTAAATCTTCCCAGTGTTTTCTTGGCGTGTTTCCCACCCTGCTCTCCTGTGATTGACAAGGTGAACTTGCCAAGGAACTTCATAGGAGAATTACGAGTATGGAAGTGTAGAGCTGCATGACATGTTTTTGGTTTAGTTAAAAAAAAAAAAAATGCTATTCACAATAGAACCAAGAATCCTGAATCATGTGTCCAAATCAAGGCATATTTAATTGCTTTTGAGAGGGAGAAGGTTTATGATGGGAAGTTTCCCCTCAAGCTGCTTATTGGTTTTAATCTGAATTTCGTATTTGGGCTAGAAGTAACAATTTTTTTACTCTGTATGAGAAATCCACAGTACTTTATTCCAACTTGATGTGCTTCCACTTGTGATGTCTCACAGGAAACTGATTCCTTCTCTCCAAGTGATTGGCATCGTTGTGCAGAAGGTGTGGGATTAAGTTCTTGGGGCAAGGTCTCATATTTCTTAGGCAGGCAAGCATGCATTAATACTCAGTGCCAATTTCTTTTATCACTTAAAAATTATAATTTTATTAAATATTGCAATTATATTTTTAAAAAATATTTCCCCAAGTAATGTGAAGGAAAGCCATGGGGAACTCTTGGCAAAATAACATTAAAATTGTTTTCTGGTGTTTTGGGTACCATATCTACACTTAATACCCTATTTATCCAAGCTTTACACACTAGTACCCTTTGGAGGGTTTGTGTGCCCAATTTAGCCCTGTTAGACAGAGCTGCTTTTCACTCCCGCATTCAGCTCACAAATTCACTGAAGTGTTGCACATTTACTTCAGTAGAGGAAGGGTTTGCTGTGTGAAAAATCAGTGTGTCTGCCATTCTGAAGCTCTCTCATTGGTTCCATGCCTAGTGAATTCAGCTTGCACGCACTAAAACTTTTTAAAGAAAACAGATATTCCAGGTCTTCTCCGTCTCTTTTTAGTAATTTAAGTATAGGTCTGTAATTCACATTTGTTTTAGCTAATTAGGGGTAATTCTCTCTTAGTTCGGTCACTTTCTCTTTTAGCTGAACTGAGCAATGCACGTTATTTTTCACACAGAGCACCGACATACAGTGGTTTGAATTTCTGTTTAACTACATTTTTGTATTTGTCCCAAACCATGCAGGCCACCACAGCTGAAGGGACAACATGCAGCACACCTTCTATTGTTCTTCCAGAGAATGCTGTTACACCAGATGCAGAAATTGATAAAAATCTGCTTAACAGGTACTGTATAAGACATTACCCATCTATGCATAAATTGTACAGTAATTCCAGGGGCTGTGTTTCTAAAATACTGCTTTGAAATGTGTACTGTATGAAAGTATTGTAGCTATATCTCCATTTGTGATTTGCTCGTATTGCCTTTGCATTTTGACGGTGGTGTTTGGGTTGCCAGGTTGGGGAACAGGAATATAATTGGTACTAAAAGACTAGGCTTGCATATAATACTAGGCCTGCCAAACTGACTCATTGAGTTGGACAACTTAAACCTCTTGAACACCAATTTAATAATTTAATGCAATGAGTTTTGAAGGAGATATTTGGCCCCATTCACATGGATGGGACAAGAATACCACCTTCAGGTGAAGCATATGTGAAAGTAAGCTATTAAATGGAAATAATAACTCTGTTTGAAGCGGAAAACTTCAATTCAGTTATGAGTTGAATTAAGGTTATTTCCCCTCTTCTGATAAAGCATACTTCCTGACATGGCATTTTTAATTTATTGACCTGCCATTAGATTTAAAATACAGGGGGGAAAAATGAATCAGAAAGTATTGATTGCAAACCTATAATTTGCTTGTACTTCAGCAAACTTCAAGATTGTTTCAGAGGCAGAACTTCAACGCACCCCTTTAAAAGTGAAATTATTTGCTGGATCAGTATTTAAATTTCTGCAGTCATTTGAGACTCTCACCTGGTTTACCTGTGACTTTGTGGGAGTGTCAGTGTGAGAGCCTAAGGAATTATTTCAGCCTTAAAACTTAGTTGAAGAAGCAGTAACAAAGACTACATTTTTTTCACCATGTACCACATTTACATGAGTTTTAAGTCATGACGGTAGTCTAAAGAGATGTAGGATTTTTTCCTGAGAAATGAAAACTCACAGTGTAAGAGGTTATTAGCAAATTTCAGAACCCCTTTGTGAGAGCAATTTCTGCAATTTTCCTTCTTTCTGCAATCCCCATATTCCAGTTCTTTGGAGATGAGAGGAACTACAATAAATGCTTTTTGCCTTCATTTTTTTTTAAATTGAAGCGCTTTCTTTTTAGTGTAAAATTTTTATAGATAATTACGCCTTCTTTTTATTTTAATTCTTCTCTCTAGGCCTCGTAGTCCTCATAGGAGACATTCTAACCGTGCCAATAGGAATTCAACAAGTTCATTGACTTCTGTTGGTAAGATGTGATCATTCATTTAAGCTGGGATGTTTTCTCAGAAAATGGGACATGCAATAAAGACCTAATTATGGAGTCTGACTGTACTGACTACAGTTTTTTCTTGTGCACACTGTGTAATGCATGCACAGGGAATACTGCTGGCGTGTTGAATTTGTAAGCGAATTGCATGCAGGCCGATTCAAGGAAATATGTGTATTGTTGGTTACGTAAAGTTGTTGGATTGCTGCACTAGCTCAACATTTTTAGAAGGCTGGAGATAATATGTGCTTTAAATTCTTGTTGAATAGAGACTACCATTCAGTAATAATGGGTTTATTACTTTTGAACTTACTTGCTCAAGGAAGGTTAGAAATTACCATGCGTTGCAAATCTTCTCTTTTGCTGGCACGGGGAAAGTGCCATGGAAGGGCCGTCTCTCAGAATTCTGACACGCAAATCTTAGTTCCAACCAAAACAGGTATTTCACTGAAAACAGGTTGGTTTAAGAATATTCTCTCCGTGGGCATGATTTTTGACAGCCTTGAAACTGATGTAAATTTAAGGAAATTAAAGCCAAAGCACCGCTCCCACCCCCCAAAAAAATCAACCAAAACCCAACAAAGAAACACCCCCACAGCCACAAACCAAAAACCCTTGATTTTTTGTTGCTTACTCATGTCCTTAGCTTTTCTGAAGACTGGTGGTTCTGTAGTGGCTCTTGTCAAATTTTGAAATATTTTTCTTGTATTACCAGATGACTTTCCTTCCCCCATCCAAGCTGTTCTTTAGATGCTTGTAAAGGCCATTTATACTGACTCACGTAGTTGCCTTTCTGACAACTGGCTGCCACCTTTGCTTCATCATGGCCTGGAGAATTGTGAAAACTGGTGCTCAAAGTTTAGTGTTTTCAAACAATCTGGAAGCCGGGAATTAATGGGTTCATTCTACAAATAATTAAAATTGTTTAGAAAACAACGCATTAATCTAAAGGCCTAAGTGCAAGGCAGTGGCCTTCAGGTTGTGGTCCCTGCACCTCTGGGTCACTTGTCTAACACCAGTGTAAGTGTGCCTGAGGAAAAGTAATCTCTTACAATACCCTCTTTAACCCTTGGGTATTCTAAAGGGTGTTCTATTGGCTATTTTCCTTTGGAAAATTCTTGCAGGTCCCCCACACAGTAGGGATCGATTTCCTTTTTCAAATAGCTTTAAAATTCTTAGGCTTTAGCTACTCAGCTCCTGCCTTCAGCTTTGCCAGGTGCAGCTTTTCTGTTGCTTCCGCATTCGTGAGAAAAGCTCTTCTGGCTGCATAGAATAAAATCTTCATGCTTCCAACCTCTGCACTTTAGTTATAGATTATTTCATTTAATCACCTGTTTGTTAAAACTAGTGTGCATAAATCTTTGCTGGGTGATTTTGTGGGATCTTAGTCTTGAGAAACTGAACATGCAAATTCCAGGAAAAAACTCAGTCTACAACAGAAATGCCATGACTGTTAGTTGAGATGGATCTAATGCCACTTTTATTTAGAAATTAGAACAACTTTATTGAGGACACCGCTGAAAAAAAGCAAGTTTCACATATCAGAGCATCTTTGATCATAGGGACTTAGTGGGTTATCTGTATTTTGGAGGACTTGCTCTAAACTTGAGAATACAATATTAGAAATGAGCAGACATTAATGTTTGTTAAATGCAAGCTCAAAGCTAAATTTATAGGTGTGTTTTGTACTTGTTCCTCCGACATGCCACAATATATCTGGAAACTGGAGGTCCAGCTCTAATTCTGATGTTTTCTGCACAGACAACAGCGGGCACGTGATCGACCTGGTAAACGATCAGCTACCAGATGTCAAGATATCAGAGGAAGACAAAAAGAAGAACCTTGAGTTACTGGAAGAGGCAAAGAAAGTGAGTGAGAGGTTTCTAATGCGCAGAGGCAGAAAGTCAAGGAGCAGCCTTCCGGAGTCACCCACGGGTAGGTGCGGATTCTGAAAACAGGATTGTAGGTTCTCCTTCAAACAAGTACATCAAGCAAGCAGCTACTGCACTCCATACGTTGCTACTGTTTACATCCACTCTGTTAATTTGATGGTCAGAATCCCTCTGCCCCTCTCACGATTCCCTATAAAACAGAAATGAGCGATCTCTGTATTCAGAGGTGTCAGGGTAAGACCTTGTGAAGTTTTGAAGTACCTGAATGTCACACTGCAAACGCTGTAACAAGAAAGCATGAGGTGTTTCTGTCGAAATCTGAAAAACGGTCACAAATTATTGTTTGTGGGTATTTTCTTCCTAATGCTCCTATTGTACATTAAATGAAATTTTAATGATTCATACTGCTGAGAAAACATTACCCAGACATAATTACAGAGTCTTGTCCTGAACATAGTCATAAACTAAGCTGAATGGACCAGATCATACTTTAGAAACAGCAGAATAAAATGTTTTGTCTAGAATGTCAATTGAAATTGTTTTTTCCCCTTATATGAAGTGTTTGAAAACTGGAACAAAATGCCATTTTACCATGAAGTAGGACTTTCATTTAGCTTTGAAAAGCCAGTTCAAATGAAGTTTTGTCTTAAAATTGGCTTGACAGTTTCTGGAGGGAAAAAAACCCCCACAGCTACCCCTACCAGAATTAAATTTTCTTTTTCTTTTTTTCCTAAATTCCACCTGAATCCTGTTTTATGCTACTTCTCTGCAGTGCTTACACTATCAGAAAACTGAGGAGAACAAGGATTCTGTGTATCAACAAAATAGTATTAGTTTTTGACAGGTGTAAGAAACAAAACCTACCTAAAGTTCCTAATTCACTTAAAGTTACTTGTCAGGTTTTGGAAAAACACACGACTGATGACTATGATATTCATGCTTTAATGTTATCTGAATTTTAAAAATTCAGAAGCTACAAGCCTAGAAAGTAAAATTACCTTTTTTTTTTGTTTTTGTCTTTTTTCTAATGAAGCAGTTTCCCCTACTCTTAGTCCTAAAGTTTCACCAGTAGCATCTCAGAGCAACTCTCTCACTCTTCCAGTTCCATCAGGTAAAATGATCATAGAATAGGTAAGGGTGGAAAAGACCTCTAAGATCAACAAGTGCAACCATTTTCAGGTTCAAACTTTAAGTTATAAAAACTCACCAAAAAAAAAATCTTAAAATATTTCTTGAGGAAAAGTCAAGAGCAGATTTAAGTCTCTACTCTCAAATATGATAAATCCCATGAATGTAAATGCAGTTTTACACATATATATTTAATTATATTTTTATTTCCCGTGGTGCTGCAAGATTACATGTTCTACTTTTTTTAAACTTTTCAGTAATGGAGTTTTGAGAAGCTTTAATGATCTTTCACTTCTATATTTTTAAATTTTTTTTTTTCCTTTTAAATTTTTTTTTTTAACCTAGAAATTTATTTTCCTTTCTATATGATGGGGAACTGTGTACATAGGTGTTGCTAATGCTATAGAAGTAAAAACTTGGAGCAGAATATCAGGATATGCCCTAATTATGTGTGTTATCTTTCCAGGGTCTGATGCATGCACAACCACTAGCACTGAGTCAGTATCTCCAGGGCAGGTAAGGGCTGAATAGTCAGTGCAGTAACCTAATTTTTACAGTGCTAAATTAGTATGTACTGCCCTTTTAGTCCCCAAGGAAAATGGGATGTTTGGAATACTGGTTTATATACACCAAGATTGGATTATTGATATGTTTTTTCTGCAGAGCGAGGGACTAATAAATGTTTGCTCTGAAGACAAAAATCCATGAGGTAACAAGTGCTGAAAGATCATAGAGATCTGTTAAGTGTAGAAAATAGAAGATCCAATATAATCCCAATCCTGAAAAAAAAACTAATCCCTAAATTTATTTCATAAAGAAATGTGACAAGTAAAAATTAAAAGATTCAAAGTTCATCCATCAATATCTATATCTAACATTTGCAGCATAGATGTGAAAGATAACTCTGTAAGGCAGTTCTTTCTTCCCTTTTTTTTTGCTAGAATAACAGAACTGTGAAAGAGGATGACAGGCAAACTGCAGAGGTGAGTGTTTCACGTTAAGAGGTGAACAAAGTCTGCTGGTTGTGCCTTAGCACACATATGACTTGTTTCTGTGACTGAAAACGCTGAAAAACTGTTCACTGAGTGAAAAGAAAATTATACTGCTCTAGGAAATTGGGAAGCACCTGCAGATGTGGTGGAGGACAACGGGCCTGCAGCTGGCCTTTACATCCTATCATGCACCCTGAGCTAGCTCAATTAAAATCAATACACGAAATAAATTTATAAGTAGAGTAAAAATGTCTACCATAGTCACTTCGGTGTATGCCAGTGTTTCAGACAGGCCTCCTCTTCCAGACCCCTTTGGTTCAGTGGGAGAAGTTCCTGACCCTTGTGTTCCTTACCACTGGTGGGATGTTACTGCTCCACACAACTATCAGTGGAGAAGTTCTTCTGAATGTTTCTTAATTTGTTTTAGGTGATGTTAGTTAGCCCTTTAAAGAGGTTTCTCTGTGTGTAGAATAGGCCATACTTACAAAAACCACTACGGCAGCAGAGTTTTGGAGCAGTAACTGTAAAGGAGAGGAGCAGCAACACATCTGAGGCAGAGCCCATGGTTAGATTGTATGTTGGTGGCCTTAAATTGCTGACACAGGTACCCTTAAATACAATACAGATTCCATACCAACGGAGCCAAGGTACGGGCAGAAATTCTTCTCCTCTAGAGATTGCAACCAAATGATCATCTGTGGTACTGCACACAAAGAAAGAAGGGAGAAATTACAATATGTGCTTTAACTTAGTGTACAAGCCCATGGGGTTTTTTTTTCCCTTGGGAGGTGAGGGACTAACAGAAAAGAGACAAAGGAAAGGAACAGTGCTGGGTTAAAGTGTGTGTTCAGACAAACCTCTATTAAAATGCTGAGGAACTTGGCTGTGTGAGCAGTGCTGTAATAGATTCTGGAATGGGAGAGGTTAACTCAAAAGTTCAGAGAGGAGATTCCCAGTTCAGTATTCTTTAAGTGCCTTTTAAAAAATTATTTCTTTTGTCAACAGCACATGTTTAAAGCAAATGTCACTGAAAAGGAAATGGCTTTTTACTGTGAGAATCTGTCCTTGGGCAGGAAAACAGAGGAATCTAGACTTGTTTGTTTTATGTGTGTCTCTCCACTTTCAGAATGCTGCAAAAGGATTAATTGATCGAAGGCAGAATGATCAAAGAAAGATTTCTCAGGGAAGGTTGGTTCCTCGTTCTGCTGGTTTTGAAAACTCCAAAGAGAAGCTATCTGACCAAAAAGAAAACTTTGATCCACGTAAACATATGGATACTTTACCTAAATGCTCCCCTTCAGGTGGTGATGGTGGCAGAATGTCTCTTAATACTTGCGTGAATGTTTGTGAAAATGAACTTGGAAAATCATTCCTCAAGAAAGGAAAAGAAAATGATGTTCCTTTAAGAACCCATCTACCAGGAGCAGGGATAGGAAATATGGACTCAAAGCTAAAAATGCCTGTTCCAGAAATGAGGGACCATAAAGTTTCATGTAAACCAGAATTTAAACTGTGTGGACTGCGTCCTCCTCTACTACGGGCTGTGTCGTGGGACAGCTTGGAGCCTGGACAGAAGGAGAAAACACCTTCAAAATTACCATCTGAGGAAGATAAAAGCTTTGCTGGCAATAAAGCCAGCAATCAGTTAAAAGCATTCAAAGACCTTCAAATCCAAGTTCAACCAGTTCGAATGCAGAAGTTGACAAAGCTCAGAGAGGTGAGTCCTAACCACTTGTATCCTGTTTTAAAGTTGTTTTCATACCTTGCTAAGCTTCCAACTTGCTTAGCATTAGTTTTATCATTGCAAGATACATACTGTGATAAAAGAGGAAACAGTTTCAGGAAAATCAATACAGAATTGTATCATGTTTTTCCTTTGCAACTTTAGTAAATTGTAACCTGTAAGTAATTCCGTGGAATTATTCTGTTTCAACACGCATCAAGTGCACTGTGGTATCTTCAATGTGCACCTAAGCGTGTGCATGTGCTCAGGCACGTTGTCATATTGGTGTCAAGAATGTACTCATTGCTTTCATTCTGACAGAAAGGTGACTCTAAAACACAGTATAGCTCATTTTCTGCATCATTTACATGACCTATAAACAGAAAGCAACTGATAACAATCATGTTATTTGTAAAATGTGCATGGGACTAAATTGATCCAATTTGATTCGTGAAGAGAATTTTAGACCTGAAGTTCCTTCCTCAGGATGTAACAACATTCTCTTTAAAAGAGTCGCTTATGCTTTTTTACTTCCTTTGCTTCCCTGTGATCTGCTTTTCCAGCTCCTTCAGAACTGTCCTCAGATCCACAGGCTCTCACAATATAGTGACTAATTTGATTTCTGTATGAGTGGGCTGAGACCTCTGTATAAGCAGAAATCTGTTACTGAGGTTTAGAGTTACTGTACTCTTGTATAAGGGCTTACAAGCCTTTATGTATCATATATTATTTGTAAACTTTATTAGGATTTAAAATTCGCTTTTACTTTGTTCAGCTGAGTGTTTTTGAGTCCTGTGTTGGTTGGTGCTCTCCCTTCTGAGGGCAGCAGTCCTGTCATTTGGGAATACCAGCCTTTGCAATAACATCACATCTGCAGATCTGAGGGGGCAGGAAATGGTTTTGATATGTTTATTTGCTTGTTGAACATTCTCAGAAAATGCCTCAGAGTGTCCAGAGCTGTAAAACTGGAGGTCTCTGAGAGCAAAGTCAGGTAGAGAATGTCCAGACTTACAGTTCCTAATCCTAACCTGGTACAAATGTGTCAGATTCCAGAAGAGTAGACTTGGACACTGCGGTATCTATTAACTAATCCATCGTTAAATAATTGTCGAAATGATTAGTGAAAGTTAAGAATTAAACCCTAAGGAAAAAAAGCAGAAATGTCATGAAATGATAAAGCACCATAAGAAAGCAACTACCATGTCTCTGTTACAGGAATGTCCTTTGAAAGAAAAAAAAATAAAAAAGAAATAGTAGGTGCTTTCCCGAACAGCTTAATAAGAATATTTTCTTTGGTCCCCAGTAGTCAATATTTTAAGATGAACAGAGGGCTGACAGGCGAAGACCTCAACTTCTGCACTTTGGTTAATTCACTCTCACTTTATTGGGAATGGCAGCTCAGTTATTCATTTTTTCCTGTCTATATAAAACACATATTCTTAGTGTGTATAATCAAAACTGGAAGTTTTGATTGTAGAGACACTTGAGCCATATAATTATGGAAGAAAGTCTTCCCTGTGAGGGTGGTGAGGCACTGGCAGAGGTTGCCCAGAGAAGCCGGGGATGCTCCAGCCCTGGAAGTGTTCAAGAATAGGTTGGATGGGGCTTTGAGCAACTTGGCCCAGTGGAAGGTGTCCCTGGTCAGGGCAGGGGGTTTTGACCTCAGTGATCTTTAAGGTCCCTTCCAAACCAAACCATTCTGTGAGTCTAAGATTCTCCAATTCTGAATGGCCTAGAAGCTGCTAAGCACAAATAGTAATTAGAATCAAAAAATTAATACAACATGCTATATAATTCAAGTTAGGTGAGCTTTGAACTTTGCCTCCAGCAGAAATTGTCCACTCATAAACAAAAGCAGGTGTTTGTGAATTTTAAAACATACGTGAGAATATGCAAGAGGCGACAAAGGGAGAAATAATACAGCAAGGTTTAATTCTGGAGAACATTTTTCCCTACCTGCAAGGAATAGGGGCAGGATACAGTGACAGTGAAGAATTAAATTGCAGCTGTAGCATCCCATGCTCTGGTCTTAATCAAGTCAAAGTGGCCAAGCCTCATATATATGATTTACTGAATTTTCTGTTTTCTGGGATACTTAGTAGTTACTGGAGCTATGTCCAAAATTGCTTTTTTTCACTCCCAAATACTAAAACTCTTTTTTTCAAAACGCTGTATTTCTATTTGAGTGAGAGGCACATTTTGCAAATCTCTGTTTGCATGACCAGGATTTTTTCTAAATAAGGCCTGCATGAAATGTGAAATGTGTAAAATTTTAAAGTGGGTTTGAATGTCTGTGTATCCATGCTGTGTAACACCTGACTATAGTTAATATAGATATCTCCATTATGTTTATTAACTGAAGTAAATGTTATATTCACTGTTCATATGGAAGGGATATTTCAACTGAGATTTCTAGTTTGGTTACTTAGAAATGTTACTGTTTTTCTTCACAGGAGCATATTTTGATGAGAAATCAAAATTTAGTTGGACTTAAACTTCCTGAACTTAGTGAAGCAGCTGAACAGGAAAAAGGTGCAGTATCATAAAAGCTGAAAGGAGTGTCTGTTATACACTGATTCTTATAATTGGCTACTGGGGCAGGGCAGGGCGGGGGGGAGGAAAAGTCTTTCTCTTCCTTTCCAAAAGTAGTTGAAGCAGTCATGGAGAAAGGTGATAAATGATGATTAAGAGAGACCAATAATGGAGCTACCTCAATGTCTTAAAGACCTGAGCCAAGAAGGTACTGTAGGTGTTATTACAAGCGAGTGAAAAGATGTCCACGTGGAACTGAGTCTATTTTGGACACGATAGCTGGAGTCTCACTGCCTTGAGTTTCAGTGACTTGCTGTAAAACCTGTTCAGCAGTGATGGATTGAATGAATGTGATCCTCTGCAAGATATTGTGGTCAGAGGGATGAATTTAATCCTTGGGAGTAGGAGACAGAATGCTTTATCCCTGCTTTTTTATTTTAGTATGTGTGTGGTGAGCATTGAAATGGCACTTCTGGTACACATTTCTATGTCAATGTTATGAGAAAGAGTAAGGCCACAGAAGACTCATAAATGGGATTGAAGGACTGGAAAAATATGCCTTGTGTGAGGGGGATTTTTTAAGCTCAATTTCTACAATTTTTAAGGAAAAATAAAGGAAAGTGTTTTTTAATGAAAAGATTTAAAGCTCTACATAACATTTTTTTTTCCAAACTAACACAAGCACAAGAGATTTGATTCCTGTCGGCTGCACCTAAAAAGATTCAGGATAAAAATAAAGAGCAAAGATACAAACCTGAGGACAGTTCAACATGTGGAAGAATTAAATAGCCATAGTGCTATCAAACAAAAATATTTCCACCAAAACTGTTTATTTGTTTGAAAGCAGTAAAGTCAGAACTTGTTCAGAGTGTTTTTAAGGCCACATGAACTGAAACTGATTGTCCAAAATTTGATCCAAAGACAATTTCAATTTTTCCTAATACTGGTCATTTTGCTAATTTGTAGATTTGCTTTGGGACTATTTCATAAGGCCCTAAATTTTCTATTACACTGAGAGATGGTTGAGGCATTTCATGTTACCTCTGGAAAAAAACTCATCTTCAGTCTGACTGAAACAAAATTAAAAGACACTTCTTGTCCTCTATATTTAGTGGTTTTAGCTTTGGATTCTTAGAGGTGATAATATTATTCCTGTCACTCTGCTAATATGTTATTTCCTGGAAATTATTTAGCAGGCTCTGTTTGAAAGTGTAAAATAGTTGCCATTTTACCAGCCCATTATATAGTTTTTTCAGGTTTGAAAGCTGTGAGAAAAACATTGTGAAAAGCTAAGCATTATTTTATCCAGCTTTCCAGCCAAGATCTCATGAGCATCACAAGTTTTTTAGAGTCCAGTAACTTATCTAAATGATAGCCAGAACATGAAGAGTCAACTCTTTGTCCTCAGTGGGGAAAACAAGGTCAAATCCCTTAGTTCATTTGTTAGGGAGACTTCCTTACATTGTCATGAAAGCCACTTTGTGCTTTTTAGCTGGAGTAGTAATTTTGCTTAAACGATGGGAAATAGCCAGATACTTCATTATTACTGTTATTAATCCAATATACTGTCTCCATCACGTTTTCTATCAATGAGAAGTTATTGTGGTCATCTGAGTCAACACACCTTTGCATCTCCAGAAGATTAGATGAGTGGAATGTATTATATCTGGAGACAGTGTGGTGTCAGACTGCATTTCACACAACTGTCCTTAAGAAAATACTGGGATTTTTTAGTGTGAAGGAAATGCACATAACTAAAATGTAGCTAGAAAGAATCTCCCACTTTGTTCTGACTTTCATGCTCTCCACATCTACAAAATTTGAGCTTTTTCACACTATTCGTTTTGCAAGTCAAAGAATCTTTCTGTTGCACCCAAGGAAAAGCAGAGATGTACAAAGTTACCTTCCCAAGTCTGAGATTCAGACTGGGGAACCTGCTTTTCCAATAGGAGAGTCCTTCATTAAATTCTGGCAAGATGGGAGGAGCGAAGGGAATTATTATATATGAAATTAAATAAAATTCAAATACAAAAGCTAAGTAGTATGAATTTTAAAAAAAAAAGTTTGAGCCATATCTTGGTCCTTATGAAAGTGACAGAAGTAGAGAAAGTAAGGATAACCTTTCTGTTCTCATTCAATGAACATGCAATGAAAGAAGTGCGTGTTGATATTCACTGCCATAAATGGTGCACAAAATCTCTAGTCTAGTTCATTACACTAGACTTCATCTTGGTGGGTGGCATTTAAAGCCTCAGAAAATGACAGTGTTCTCCTACAAAATCTCATCCAAAATATTCCAGAAATTATCTAAAGCACAAATGCAAAGCGTTAGGTTAGAAGTTAAAGTATTGAATCTGGGTTCAGTTTGAATTCTAGGAAAAATGCTAATACAAAACTTATTTTTTCAGTGCATTAGAGACTGTCAGAGCACCTATTACTTCAGTTTTTCAATGACAATTTTGCCGATTACTTTTGTTGCCACTGCTCAAGAGGAAGACAGGGAATCTTTAGCAGTAAAGGAGGGATGATGAGTGATGTATCACCACATGCAGTAGAAGAAGTAACATTCTGCATGAAGGGATGGACCTTTCCTTTTTGTCCACTTTTGCTCCCAGTAGAGTTGGGTGGAAGCCTGACTGCTTTGAAGAAGGACACAGTTAAACTAAGAGGCCCTATTTGCCTCTGAGATGCTGACCATTAACAGTTAATGCACGACTTTTCAAATAACATTATTTTTTTTCAAAATCTGAAAATGTCTTCAGGCCCTTCACCTCTCCCTTCCCCCACTGAAGAGGAAGAGACAAAGAACAGCTCTGATGTCATGCCCAGCATTCCTGATGTGTTGCTGCGAAAACTACGAGTGCACAAATCGCTTCCAGGAAGGTAAAAGCTCGTTAGAAGTGGAAAGATCATCCGGGAGAAGGAACACCAATGGGTTCCAGTGAACTCCCTTTGTGCAGTTCCATTCACGGGGATCCACACAAGGAGATAAATTGCTGCATCTTAGAATGTGCAACACGGATTTTCTGAAAAATTTCAAAGAGTGCACCAAGTTCCATTAACCGGCCAACTTTTAAAATCAGCTTGTAAACTCCGCATGAAAAGTCTGAAACCTCAATTCCCATGTCACGAGTAGATTTTTATACAGTTTTCCACCCCTGGCTTGCAGGATTGCTGCTGCAGATATAAATTCATGTTGAAAGCATTAGTATTTCTCTCCCCCAGAAAAATAATCAGGGCAGATAATGCTTACCAATGGTAGAATTTGGGTAGGTAAGAATTCTGCAATTTTTCTGCAGGTGACAGTTTTTCAGGGAAATTGAGTTTATTTTGCAAAGGTAGTTGAAGGACTCACTCCCAAATTCACTGATTTGGGCTTTGCAAGACATTAAAACAATTCCAAACCTATTTGGCCAAAATTAATTCCTACATTCACCCAAGTGTTTTTGTACCAAAAATACCAGAGGCCTTCAGCCATTTGAAGCAGTCAATAAGTGTTCTCTGTGCTGATGAAATAAATATTTAACATTCGTTGTGAAGAAACTGTTATGTACAATATTTTATATAAATGAATGCACGAGGTGAAGAAGTTCAGATCGTAATCAATACTGAAATGAAGTGGAAAACTCATAAACCTCAAACATATCTTTTGTTGTTCTTTTCAAGCAAATATTAGAATAGCTTTGGTTTTAGACACCAAACACTTTAAAACGTTATTTTTTTGCTTTTATTTCTAGCTCCCCTCCACTTACTGAAAAAGAAGTTGAGGTAAGTATGTTCCTAAACTAATTATTTTGGACATATCCCTCTATTTGAAGTGGCTACTGTAAGTCTAAGGGTGGTTATTAGAACAAGGTAATGGGATGATTCTTTTTCTCCCCAAAAAAATATTTCTCAGAAAAAAACACTTTGAGCTCAATCAATATAACGACTTTGTGAAAGAAGAGCAACATGAACTGCAAAAAGACAGAGTAGGAATAAGCAAAACATTTGTATGTGCACTTCTCATAATAAAATAGACCTTCATTTTGGGAATTATTAAAGTATACCTAAAGTAATAAAAAAATGAGATTAAATTGGAGCAGAAACTAAACAAGTTAAATTGCATTTTTATTGGCCAGTAGGAGCTTTGGGGCAGTTTTTAATAATATCTTGCTGTTAGTTTACATAGCTCTTACTTTCTCAGTTCAAGCCAATAATTTTATTTGCAGGTTGCTCTTTAGTTTGCAGACTTGGTTTTTTGGTTTTTGTTTTTTTTTTTTTTTTTTTTTTTCACATACCAGTCAAGAAAATGTCCCTTATTTACATAGATACTTGGAACCGTTGGTGCCCTGTGCTTTGCAAAGTGTTAGTCCTAAGAAATAATGTGCCTGGTAAAGAAAGAAACAATCTTTAACAGCAGGGTGCAAGAGAATAAAAATGTTAGCACTTAATCTTTCGCTGGCTTCAGTGGTTGGTGTTTATCCCTGAGGTAAAACAATGCTAATGCTGAGCTCATCTCTGGACTTCCTCTGCACAGACTATCTGTTTAAAAACCTTGGGGACCCTTGGAGGAAGTCCAGCTAGAAAACAGATCCATTGTGATCCTGGTGCTTCTGGTAGGCGACTTCCTTCATTGTGTCTCTGCTCTACTGAGCTCCCAGAAAAACATTCAGGAAAAGAGGCAATAGCACATTTATTCATAATTTAGTGGAAGTAAATAGAAGTGATTTTTATTTTCAAAAATATCTTCAGCTTTCCTTTGCAACACTTACTTAAGCACCAAAGTTGGTTAAACACGTACCTCATTCATAAATTGTTATTGGAAATTACATCCCTGTGAGACTTATTGGAAAATGCCTTTTTTTAATCCAAACAGAATGTATTTGTACAACTTTCCTTGGCCTTTAGAAATGATAGTTACACGTTGGAATCTAGAATTAGCCAAGCGGAGAGAGAGAGAAATCTTACAGAAGAGAATGCTGAGAAGGAACTGGAAAACTTTAAAGCAGCCATTACGGTAAGGAAACAACAGGAATTCTTTTCCTGAACTGTAGCGTCCATGAAAGTGCACACACATATGCATGACTATTCTTTCTTATATGTACTGTAAATTCAGCCCCAAAACTTCATTTTCTGCTGCTCGAGCTCCTCGCTGTGAGCTGCCTACCACTCGAAGGAGAGAGAGTGTTTTCTTCCAGAGTGGGCCACCACTGCTGGAAAGGCAGAGGGGATGCTGCCCTACATCTGGCAGATTTCAGGAATAAGCACTATTAATTTGCTGGTCAGTTCTGAAATGGTCTGAAACCTGAGTCCTGAGATTTGCATCTTGAAATGCCTCCGGAGGGCAGATACAAGAAGGTGGTACAGGAAAGGAAACAGCGAGGGTTACTTAGGGAATACATGCACCCTCAGGATCAGGTTTTGGGCCTGAATACACTTCCATTCCTGCTGTCCCTCATGTTCCTTTATAGCAGTAGTTTTCAGCCCTTCCTGCCAGCTGTATCTGGATTTTCTAACTGAAATGACAAATGTATCTCTGAGACGTGTCAACCTATGTGCTGCACGTGTTTTTGTGCAGAAAAGGGAAGGGATGGTTAGGTGCCATGCTGCTAAATAAAAGCTGTAGACCCAGTTTGCACATTACAAGGAGGTGCTGCCATTCTTATGAGAAATAGTGAGGAAAACATGTATTTCTCCCATGTACTTTATCAAGAATGTGATCAGGTAAGAAAGCATACTATCAAAAAGATTGTTATGTTTACATCTTTTCATCTGTAATTTCAAATCTGCATTTCCAGATTCGTTGTTTCTGGAAAACAAACAAACAAAAATGTTTTGGATGTTTTGCTGCTAATCCCTCAGTTCTCTCTCTATGTTAAGAGCAAGCACAAACAACCTATTAAATCTCAGGATTTTCAGACTGAAAAAATGTCTGTTAAGTTTGCCATGTATTTCTGTTAAGAATCCCTAATTAGGCACCAAGGACCACGTTGCCAGCATGGGACAGATGTGATTAGCTTTTTCTTCCTCTGTGCAGTTCACACGCTACAGCCTGGCTTTTTACAAGCTTTCTTTATGTAATTTATAACAAAGTGGAAACTGCCATTCCTATGAAAGCTTTTGTTCCATACAATGGAATAAACTAACAAGCAATTAAATGTAGTGATGGCTTCTGTATAAACTCTATCATATTAGACCCAGACTTGTTGCAATGTTGAGAGGTTATCTTCATTTCTGTAGGGCAGGCATATGTTATATGGCTCAATGACAGTTTTACCAGTCTTTCCAATTCTTTTAATCAATCTGGTGATAACTGATATTTGTTCTTCAAAAACCTAACTTCCAGAGAAAGCTGATCTACAGGAACTTCAGATTTGTTCCAGAAAATAAGCAGGTTACAGTTGCCAAGGAAAAAAATGGAAAATCTGAAATTCTGTGCATGATTTTTCTCAGACAGATTCTTCCCTTATGCCTTCTTGGTTCTTGCAGTGAAGTTTTGGTTGCAATTTATTATCCAAGTAGCTTCCATGATAAATATGTGTATAAAATTTTTGTGGCTGCAATTGCTGGCATTGTGCCAGATTCATCAGTCTCCTGGCTGTGTTCCTACACCAAAGGTTCGCACTACAAATGCAATTTCTGAAACAACTCTACTCAAAAAGTTACTGCACGTCACTCCCTTCTTTTAAGGTGGGGGAGAAAGGGAGGTTATTCTTTTCACACATCGTTTCAACTCTTTGATTTACTCTTGCAGCAATACAAGTGAGGGGTTGCAGAGAACTGGGACACATTGCAGCTGGACAGAGGAAAAATTGTGTGGACAGCAGCACAGTGATTAATTACTTAAAACAACCTCATTGCCAAAACTGGTCCATCCTAAAAATGCACTTTTAGAATATAGAAATCATCCAGCATGACAAAGTCTGCCTGTAAGACTGAACTAAATTGTATAAGGTTTTCTCATATCAAATTTCTCTGTGAGCAGAAAATGTATTCAGTGGTGTTCTCTAAGGCTTTGGCTAATGAAACATCTGAATTCATTCCTGCTTTTGGGAACCAATCCCAAGGATTTTATATGCTTTGATGCTTTCCAGTGTTAATCTGTGCTGTCAAAGTGACAGTGTTAATCCAGTGAACAGATGTGTCTGTTGACTGACAAAAAAAGGTTCAGAAATTGCAATTTCCATTTGATTTACAGGCCATATTATTTTTTTAATTATTCTGGAATTCTTGAGACTATAACGTCTTATGTTCCAAATGAAAGTGAAGAATCATGACACTGAAAGGAGATGCATGTCCTTCTTAACACCTCGTGCCCAGGGAATTAAAATGTTCTTCGTGCTTCAGCAGTGATTTTTAAGTGCTAGTTCAAATAAACTTGTCACCTGTAAAGTGCACGGGTAGTGAGGCACGATTCATGACAAATTTCAGGAGGAAAAGTGTTGCAAATGTGCTGAGCCCTCTATAACTTCTGAAACAGCATCAGCACTCTCTGGGTCATCTGTGGCAGTAGTACTGGCACTCCTCTGGGGCCACTCTGTCCATGGGTGGTTCTGCCTGGACATTTTTACCATTTTTGTGGCTCTGGCTACTTCATTTGAAAACTGGAAGTGGCAAGACACGATCATAAACCTTGTGTATTCCCCCTCCAGTCCTCAGCTCACCTGTGGCACCACTATGAGCACAGGGAAGCTTACCAGAAGCTGCTGGAGGACATCGCTGTCCTGCGGCGTTTGGCTGCCAGGCTGTCGAGTCGCGCCGAGATGGTCGGAGCCGTTCGCCAGGTAGGAGCATCCCGGTGTTTTACGTGTATCCTTCCTGCACGTGTTCCCTCTCTCTCTGTTTCAGCCATTGCTAGAGGTTACACTCGCCCTTTGAGTTTTATTTGCCATTTTGACAGATTAAAGACATTTATTGCAGTGTCAGATGAGACACCATTTCAGTGTGGAAATAAAATTCAAATAGAAAAAGGTTGCCCATAATCAGCTATTCAACATCTGAACAATAGGAACATATACGTTATCCAGAACTACAGCTGCATCACATGAAACTTAATTCAAGTCAGTGCAGCACTAGTAAAAAAACTTTTCTGGGTCAAAAAGCTCATCTAGTTCAGTCACCTGCCTTTGGCAATGGCTCAGTCAGACAACTATAAGGAGTATAAGAACAGAGCGAGTATAAATGAGAACACAGAAATGCCCTCCCAGATTCAAGACTGTTCCCTCTTAAGTAACCAGAGCAATGCCAGTGACTAAGACCCTTGAGGGTTTGAAAACCAGCGTTGTATACCACATAGCTAATCAGATGGGCACACAGGCAGACTGTGTAAAGACATGGCAACAAAAATTATGATATTCTGTGAAATATATATGAATGCATGTGCAATTGTCTTCTGAGTAGCTTAGGAATTTTCAGTTGTGGAGGTACCAACATTTCTTAAAGAACAGCTATTCCAGATTTAGCCCTGACAGGAAGCAAAGATATAAAGGCAAATGATTTGCTGGAGGCATGTGGAGTTTAACTGGGCATGTAGAGTTTAACTATTTCCTTCTTTTCTTCCTTAGGAGAAACGCATGTCAAAGGCAACGGAAGTAATGATGCAGTATGTGGAAAACCTGAAAAGAACGTATGAAAAGGATCATGCTGAACTAATGGAGTTCAAAAAACTTGCCAATCAGAATTCTAGCAGAAGCTATGGTGCATCTGGTAAAAAAAAAAAAAAAAAATAAAATAAAATTTAAGGGTTTGTCTTGCCTCTCTACAGGGAGATGTTGGTGCTGTTAATGATTAAAGTGAAGTACCATGAAACCATTCTACAGGAGTAGATTTACAAAAGTGGTAGAAATAAGTTAAAATGTTTCACACGAGCCATACTTGATGCTATAGTACAGTAATTTGAAATCCCTTTCACTTACCAAATTCTGATGAGTTTCAATGACATTTTCATTGGCCCCTTTCACATGCAACATAGCCCGTACAATTTTAATGCAACTGCCTTTTAGGCGATGGATGATGGCAAAATTTCATTATTCAAAACTTTTTTTTTTGCAACCTTTTCTTTCCTTTGCTGGAAACTGAAATAAGAGTATTTTATATTGCTAATACCTGTATATGGAGGCAAATAGTGGGCTTTTGCCTGATCTCAGTAAAGAAACTGATGGTTTGATTTTTGCAATTATTTCAAACTTCTTTTGCAGGTAAAGCTGAAATTAGAACTGCATGACGGAGAAATATGTGGTCACTACAGACCTTGTATAAATATACTGCATCTGAGTTTAAATACAAGCAAAGGCTCTATTAATATTTATAGATACTCATATAATCTAAGGCTGGTTTTTATCCTTTTTTTTCTATGTAGAAGATGGAGTGCCTCGTTCATCTAGATCCATGTCTCTTACTGTTGGAAAGGTAATTCTACAATATTAAAATGAACATTTTGTGTAGTGAAATGTCTTTGTCTACAGACACTCACTTTTATAGGCTGTGTACAAAACACAGCCCTGCTAAATTCTCCATATTGTTCATGTAATTTAGCACGTGTGCTTTGCACTTTTGGATACCTGATTAAGTACGATCTTGTGCAATAACAATCATGCTTGATGTGAAACTATAAAGGTCCTATTTATTTAAGAATAATTGTAATCCAGGTCACATACCTGTGCTCCAAAGAATGGCTCAGTTCCTGCGCTCTGTTCTAGTTCCTCAGTGAGGAAACTGAACACTGGATCAAAACTTAGCATCTGATTCAGGGTTCCATGACCATAACATTTTCCTCATCTTCAGAATTTCATCATGGTCAGAGCACCTTCGGTGGGAACAGTTATTTTTTTAAGTGGGGCCCATTTTTCAGTTGGCATCAAAGTATCTTGTTTGATTTGACAAAGTATTCAGAGTGAGAGACAGATTGGTTTTCGTTGACCCATTAATAGCTTCAACATGTCCAGTGTTTCATTTCTACAAAAATTCTAGGTGTTGGAGAGAAAGTTTATTACAAAACTAGCTCAAACAACCAGTGATTTGAGAGACATGAGTCCCAGTGTGGCCATTACAAGATTTGGTGGTCAGAGGCATTATAGTCAGTCTACTGTTTCTTTTCATATTTTTATTTGTTTGGGTTGTAGTTCTTTAGATTTAGTTTATTCCTGCCACCCCTGAGTGTCGGATATAAAGAATTAGAGGACAGAGCCTGCTAAGGGCAACACTGGAATTTCAGAAGGAGAACCAGAAAAGTTGAAACAGAGGTCCCAAAAAAGGATTAAATTTAAGAAGGACAAGTCCAAGCAATAAAGCGGGGGGAGAAAACCCCAAAACACTAAAACGGACTGCCTAAGATGGCTGAAGACTCCCCTGTGTAGTTTTGCGGGAGTAAATTAAATAAAATTGTCATTAATGAATAGGCACAGTTGGTTTAGTCCAGAACCAGGATCATGGAGTAGGTGACTACCTCCTATGTATTTACGAAATCTGTGTTTAACTCCTTTCCTGTAAAGTTGTCTAGACCAGAAGTGTTTGGATTTGCACTGAAACAAAGCTGTTAGATGCTGTAAGTGTTTTGATGTTTTTACTCAGTGGGAAGCACAGATTTTACATAGATTTTATAGGCTGAAGCATTTGGCTACTTAGCAAATGACAGCGAAAACATCCGTGATCTGTACTCGAATGCTCACAGTCTTTGGGAAACGTAAGCAATGTCACATGGTGGTGTCTAACAGCTCAAGGGTGGGGGAGAAGGGGACTTTCACAGGATGTTCCTGTGGAAGGCATGGGTGTTGTTGGTTCTGTAAGTTGTAATCAATGTAAGATGTAATCAATATATCACCGTGGATACAGGATATCAGAAGGGGCACACGGCAGGACAAGAGTTTTGTGTGCACCATCATTGTTTTCCAGTCATTGTGCCACTGGCACTTTCCCCAGTGTTGTTATATATCTGATTTATTCAAAGATAATAGCATATAGTTAGAGCTGACAGTATCAGCTCAGACCACATCTGTTGTGTGACTATATTGGGTTTTCAGTATGGAGGGAAAAGAGCAGCATCCCTGTACCACACTCATTTCACACTAAGCCCTTGCCACAGCAGACTGTACCAGAGGAATTCCTGCGGAAAACCACAGCCTAGCATCCATTTATCTTCATTTTGCTGCCAGCTCTCCTTTTCCCCACGAGACATTAACCTATATCTTTTCCACACCTGTTAACCTGCAAATTGTTCTCCAGTCTGTCTTGCTGTATGATAGAAAAAGAAATAAATTGTTGTTCCTCACAGAATATGCCTCGGAGGAGAGTCAGTGTTGCGGTTGTTCCTAAGTTTAACTCCTTGAACATTCCTGGGCAGTCACCAACAGCTTCACCTATACCTTCAATGCCATCCCTGGTAAGTAAACCCCATATTTTAAAAGTACCATTTTTTGTCTAAACTACTTTTACATGCGGCCAAGCCACAGTTACTAAAAAATGGAAGCCCTTTTTTCATCGGTTTAACTTGTTTTGGCTCCATCCCAGTGAAGGGCTTGGCAGAGGCAATTCCTATTTGGAAGGGACATGTGCCTTCAGAATCTACCTCCTTAAATAATCACTTTAGAAACTGCTGAACAGGGAGGGCTGGTGATTCAGAGGCATTGGACGTTAGTGAGGCAATTTGCCTTTTCATCTGTAGTGACATACAGCAAAGAAGTTGTGAAAATAGATGTCCAGTGTAGGAGAGGAATTTTAACTAGAAACCATAGAACACTGACGAGAAACACATGTAACTAATGTACAGTAATGTACATGGTACAAATTTAGAGGTTCTGTGATGATCTGGGATCAGTGAAGTCATCAGTCTCTGTGTTGGCTGTTTGTTTATAAAACTTTAATAAATCAAATTATAATCTAATCTGAACATAATAAATCCATATAAATGCTTTGGAGGAAAACTGCAAGGCATACTAACTGTTCAGAGATGAGCTATGATGGGACTTAACCTGAAAGTTATGCATTTAAAAATGTTCAAAATGTAGGTTTATTTAAATGAGGGGGTTTGCTGAGAAGCCAAATCCATTTTAGTTTTAAGAAAAGCACCTGTTTGTGCAATTTAGTTATTATGTCCTCGGAGTCAAGTGTTTCAGGAACTAAGTGTGTTTGTTTGCCATGGTTTATTATGATTTGGTTTTGTTTAAAATTTCCCTTTGAAAACTCAGCTATTAATGTTCTTCAGATAATAGGAGAGATACAATAAAGTAATTATATTATTCAGTGATCAGTGTATTTCAGAGAAAATGCTTAGTGTGCAAGTCCCCTGTTTCCTGTGGTAAACTTGGAAGCTCCATATTAAAGATATTTTGCTCATGAGTGTGGAAAGAAAACCTAAGCAGCACATAGACTTTGTCATTTTATTGAACACTCATTTGAAATTAATTAATGGATATAACATTTGTTGCTGTGTTTTGCTTCCAGTCTGAATCACCTAGTAATGGAAGGAGCAGCCTGACATCTAGTCCTGCTCTGCCAGCACTTCTAGAAAAGTGAGTTGTCCAGGTCATCTGCTTACCTATTAAATCCTAATAGGAAATGATAATTGGATAATTTCTATCATTCTTAAACCAAGGTACTGAAATCAGTGGCACAATGTCGGCTTGGGGTGATTCATGATCTGATAACTGAATTTTACTATGTCACCATCATACTTTTCTTGTCACGTTCAAGGAGTTACAAGCAGTACCTCCAAACTAAACTGAGCCTGCTGAGATCATTAGAACCCACCAAGTAAAAAATGCATCAGATTTTACACCTTCAAAGCTTGAGAAAGCCAAGAGTATTACATACAGTGCACATAATTTTTTTTTTTTTTTATGTATTTCCTGGAAGAAATTTATGCTGCATCTAACGTTGGCCATGAACAACCCAGGGTATGAATAGTCCTTAATTTGACTATCCCAGTAACACAAGTTTGTGTTCTGCCCTTGCCTTTTCAACAGGTGGCTGGCTGGGAAGAATCATATTTTGAAATACTATGCTATCCAGTGTCATGCAGGTTTTGAAATTTATATGAGTAAACATAAGTATATGAAGCTCAGAAGTGTAATTTATCATAATATTAATCAAAATTTTGAAGAAGTCAAAACTGTTACTAAATTGAGTAGTAATTTTTTTAGTGTACAATGAATTAAACATTCTGATAAATTAAAGCAGGTCTGAGATTTTAGTTTTTGCAATCTGAGGTTTTAGTATAGCAGCCAGAGAAGTTTGCATTTTAAAATTAAAAAATAGAGCTATGAAGAGGCAATTTTTTTTTTTTTTTAACCTGGCGACAAGCAAATGCAGTCATAGGATGGAGAGGTGGGTGACACGGAAACACGTGAGGATGGGAAGAGAAGGCACAGCTGTTCCACGAGATCTCTGTGAATAGTTACCATTACGGGTACAGGCACTGCTGCATTTGCACACTCGTGTGCATATACTTCATTTGTAAGCATAGTCAGCCTTGAAAGCAAAAATGAAATGTTGTCAAGCCCCTTTCCAAGGAAAATGTTGCACATTTCTAAGGAAGTTGCTTGCTGACGTTTCAGAAACAGACTTACTAAAACTTCACCTTGATTTTTGTTGTGATTGTTACTACTCCTACTCTGGACATTCAAACTGTTTATGGTATCAGAATAAAATGTCTGAAATACTAATTTAAATTTAAGGGCTTTTAGGATGCTTTCAACATGCAAATCAAAACTTTTGACATGTGTCGATCTCACAGCAGTACAGAATATTAAGTTTCATGTACTTCAGATTAGTGCTGAGGCAGGACAAAATTTATCTGATGTCTTTTTTTTAATCTCTGAGCTTTACGAAGAATAAACATGCAACAATTGGGAAAACAAAACCAGTGAACTACAGGACTAGTTGTTAGAGTTCAAAAGAACTGTGCAAGATCTTGACCATCTTTGAGACCAGAAAAGCTTATCAATATTTTGCACTGGATCTTAAGAAAATGAAACATGTTGTTAAGTAATAAAGGTAGAACTTAAAATTCAAGTTCGGGCATAAATATGTGTGCATGGGCCAGCTGCTATAGTAGAGTAAAATTACGTAGTCCAGCACACTTTTGTATGTTTAAGCACTTCAGGCTTATAATCATTAGTTGTTCAAAGTCCAAGTGAAAATAATGTCTTCTGTTAATATGACTTCTTTCTTAAAAGAAAATCCATTACCCACAGATGGTGTCAATTTTAGTGCCCGAAAAATCAGGCCTACAGAAAAGGTTAGATTCTAGAAGTTGAAATGGGTTCCACTGTTGAATTTATTAAACCTTGACTTTGATAGATTTGCTGTTATGTCTCAATCACTTAAACTCCTTGTCCCAGATCAAATAAATAAGGGGAGGAGAACACTGCAGGAAGAGAGCAATATAAAATGGCTTAACTTGAGGCTGAATGCTCAAAGCTTTTACTCAAGAAAAGTTTTAGTGACTAAAGCAACGAATGTGTTTGTGGGTTTTTTAACCTGTGCATCAGTTCAGCATATAAAGTCAGCAGAGGGGAGTACCTAAAAGGCAAATAAAACCAATGTTTTGTTAAATTGGTATTTAAATTATTTGAAAATAATTTCTATTATTTCCCCCTTATGTAGCAGGTTACAATTTCTAAGATGGTTTTTAGAAAATTGATGGAAATGTTTTCAAGAATAGCAAATAAATCCCATGGACAAACCAGGAAACAAATGGCCGGGGCGGGGGGGGGGAGTGTTTCTTTTTTCAAACAAGAAACAACACGCAAGTCATATTACCTTAGAAACATAATAATTGCTGTTCTTAAATTACAACATTTTGAAACTAATATTTCTCTTGATGTGTATTTTTTTCTTTTGAAAGACATTGCATTTCTCCCATGTGCATTAAAAAAGGCAAATCACGAGTCACAAAATTGTAGTGTACTCCAAGTACAACACATTTCAGTGGCAATATTTTCTGTTTGCCTTTTTCTTTTGTCTTGCCAGTGGAAAGTCTAATGGAGAGCCTGACTGTGAAACCTCTCCATCTGTGCTGTCACAGAGTGGGTTGGAAGAGATCAGTCCTGAAACTAAAGCCAAGATAGAAGAGGAAGCATATAACAAAGGGTGGGAATATTTTACGTGAACTAAATCTGTAAATATGTGCTACCAGATCAGTGTGTATGTTTTTAAAATTTATTTTTGAATGCAATTTTTAAATGATTGACATCACTGAAAGGAGCTCCTAGAAGATAGTAATAACTGGAACAATGTGGAAAACAACATGAGTGAGCTTCACTCATTGTATTTGCATGGTACCTGTTAATTTTCATCCTTTATTAATGAAAGGCAAACTGTGGGAGAGCAGTTATATCAAAGACTCTGAGTTGGATGGGTGTTCTTATGTCAATCGTACTCGGCTTCATGACAGGATAATCCAAATACAACCTTATGAAATGTTTGTTCTGAAAAGGCTACATGGAAACAAGTAAAGATTACATATCAACTGTTGCAGTAGTCATGTTGTTTGCATCACAAAGTGCTTTACACAGCATGTTTTGGGACAATTAACAACTTTGGGATCTGTTTCTGAATGCCAAGCAAAGAACTCTGTACCATGTGAAGAGTGAGACAAAAATTTTGATCCCCTCCTGCAGAATCCAGCATGCCATCTATCTTCAGCATTGATTCATCCTCCAGGAGAAAAGGAATATCTGGAGGGTGTTCAAAATTATTGAAAATTAATAGAGAAATATTTACCAACTCCTTTACAATAGACAAAAGTTTTTCTCTGCTGAGGACTAGAACCTCTTTTTCTCGTTCAAGATCATAAATTTCATATCAGCCCTTATATAATCCTCTATTAAGGCTGTCTGTGTGCTGTACTCACGGTCTTCAGCTAATCTACTCTTGTCCAAGTGCTGCAACACTGCTACTTCTGTTTTATTGCATGTAACAAAACATAAAGTGAATTTTTCATTAAATAAAATCAGGCTTATACAGCATGCTAGACTAAGAAATGAATGTTTTGTGCGTTAAAGCTATCAGGAAGGCTTGAAGAAAACCAAAGAACTTCAAGAACTGAAGGAAGAAGATGAAGAGACACCCAAAGAAAGTCATGATGAACATGAAGAAAGTGAAAATGAAGATGAGATTAAAAACCTGAAAAGCAGGTGAGACAGTAGTGTCATATGTCCATACATGAGGGGCCACTCTTTTCTATTTGTGGTACCCAGTCAAGTGTTTCATACTATCACCTTGACATGTTTTCCTCCAGTCTCGGGAAGCATATATGAAATTACAATATTTTCACAGAAAGACATGTTCCAAGACAATGTAGTTGCAAAATGCAAGTTTTTAATTTGCTGTTTCAGTTAAAATTGGATGTTGACATCAAGATGCTTCATCTTATTGGGGTTTGGTTCTGATTTGAGGTAAAAAAATGCTCCAGAAAAGTTCTTTAGATGCCAGACCGCATCTCTCTGTAGGCATGCATTGTCTCATGAAGGTTGCAGTTCAGGAATCTGATGCCCAAATTGTGCTGTATGTCATTTCCAAAGGGTCATCTACAAGCTGACTGTAGAGTAAGACAAGCTCCTCAGCTATGTTGGGCTTGCTCTGACCTGGACAGGCAGGTGCTGGCTCCCTCTGGGAGCTGAGTAGGTGCAGCAGGACAGCACCACGCTGGAGTTCCTGCCTGTCACTGCACCGACACGTTCACTGCACCCTTTTGTACCCAGTGCTCTCTGTCAGAACTGGGGACTTCTGAATCCTCTGCTGCATGTCTTCCCTGAAGCACCCGGTGCCCAGCTGGTGAACACACCTGAAATGTTCAATTGTTCTCACAGTTACTCAGTGAGTCTCCTTGGTGGTTCTACCACCCAATTCAATACACCTGCCCTTTCCTGCCTTTGAAAAGCAACGAGTCTCTCGAGTTAGAGGTGAATGGAATGCTGGCCAAAGGAAGTAGTATGTCCAATCCCAAGCTAAGGCAGGGACCCTTACTTGATCCAGAAGAATTCATTTTCGCTCCATAAGACTTCAGCCATGTTCAGAGGGCAGCCACCTCACTAGTCAGGACACTCTTAGAAAGAAATGTTTATGACATGTTCTGATGTCTACTTTAGTTGATCAAGGTGTGAATAGTGTAGGATTTTACATCATACCAAGCTCTGAGATTTGCCAGTTGACAGGTGGGAGAAATAGAAGTCAAGTTTACAGCCTTGCAGATATTACTTATATCATAGAATAGTTTGATTTGGAATATATGAGTGTACAGCTCTTCTTAGAAGAACTTTGCAGTCTGTCACTTCTTTGACAAGGTGTTTGTATTGGGAAAAAAGATGGTGCACCATATATCTATGAAACCTCTCAAACTGAAAAGCTTAAGATAATAAATTTGCATATATAACAGCTTTCTTTTAATTTTACAGCAGACTTGAAGTCATCATTAATTATTTATATATACTGTACCCCAAACTGTGCAAACACTGGAACGTGGTTTGGCTTGTAGTGGCTGCAATCATCATTTTTGCTGTGGTGTTGGGAATCTACCATTCCTACAACTCCTGCGATGAGAAGTCAGAGGGAGCTGAAGGGAAGGCCAGCTGCTCTGCTGCCCACCAGTATTCCTGGTGGAACTCAGGACTTCGACATGAGCAACGCACTGAATAATAAAGGAACAACCACGTCTTTATGGTACCGGAGCAAGTTTGCATATTAGACCACTGTTGTTAAGGTAGTGCTTAGTCACCCCTACGGCTGTCACACGTGAGCTGTTAGACAAGTGAGTTACTCCACACCCCATGGCTGGGGCTGCAGGGGGAACACATCTTGCCAAGATGACAATCTGACAAATAATCCTGTCTGTCCTCTTATTGTAACTGACGGATGCAAACAAAGTAATGTGGAATCATGGTAAGGTTGGGGCAGTAATGAGCAACCAGTAGGACATTTCAAAGAATGATTTGCACAGGACACTGATGTTTTGAAGAAAAGCATAAAACCTGCATTTGCAGTTAGTGCTTTACTTGGCATTTCCTGAATTTATTGTCGACTGCTGAAGTACTAATTCCATTTAAGTCCTTTGGGTTTTAAGAGTCTAATTAATTTCCTTATTCATGATTATTGGGTAGAAATAGAAGTTCTTCTAGGGAAGAATCTAATTATACTATTAGACCAAATGCCTTGCTGATAGGGTAACTTTAAGAGGAATTATCTGTATGATTATTTAAATGGAATGTTAAGTACATGCATAAATGTGTTTTATCATATACTTTAAGAATGGGGACCACCACTTCTTTTAAAATGGGATATTCAACAGAACCTAAAATGGGGTCTACGTGACATCACCAAATAAATCTGGGAACTTCTGGTATATCAAAGGGACATGCTTTGCAGAAAGTACTGTATGACACTCAGAGTCAGTACTGCTTACAGCAAAAAGTAGTTGCTCTCTGGAAGGTTAGATGAGCTGCCCAAGCCCAAAATACCACAGTCTTGGACCCGGGAATTCTTTGTTAAAAAAACAAACAAAGAAAACAAAAACTCTTCAAACCTCTGTATACAGGTGATCACAATTAGTGTATTCAGCCCCGCTACCAATACTGGAAATAGATATTGTTTGAGATCTGCAGCAGGAACACAGTTCTGCAATGGCCAGAACCCAACGAGTGCCTACGTGAATCAGGCCAGGGCAGCAGTGAGGACTTAAGGAAGCTCACTGTGTGTTTGTAGTAGCTGGTTTTCAGAACCTGATGCCAGGAATACAAATGATCTGATACACTTCCCAAGCTGAACTGCCAGGTCAGGCGAGATTCATCTTTTGCAGTTCTGCCTATCTGGGAGTTGCGAGTTCTTACACAGGAACGTGAAAGCCTGAAATTCTTAGATAAGCAATTTCAAAATGGTGAAGCCATTACCATGTAAAAACCCCACCACCTAGGGCTGAGACCAAAACGTGTGTCACTGGGGGTGTACCTTATGTACCTGCTGAACATCACTTCTGACTGAGGGTGAACTGTGTTTGTCTCTCCACAGCTATAGCCACAATATCAAAATCAGTGTGACACTCGATTGCACTCCTATCATGTGTTCTTCTGGCATTTTCTGACTGAGAAACGGGTCTGTTCACCAACTGAAGGATAAGTGTGTTATGAAGTACTGTAATTTCAGTTCAGATGCAGATAATATTGTCCTGTTTTCTTTTGGTGTAAATGCTGAATCTCAAGCTAACTATCAAAGACAACAGGTTCCTAACTCAGTCAGCAATTTAATTCCATATCTGGCACTAGTAACGAATATCCTGCTGGTGAATTTTGGTTTGTTATATCTTTAGCCATGTGTTTCTTCAGAGACATTTATAGAAAGAGAAAGAAAAGAAAAATTAAAAAAAAAAAAAATTAAAAAAGCAGACCACAACTACTTTTTTTTAGGGGTGGTGGGGAATGAGGGAGTCTAAAAGCAGTTGGGAGATGGGTTTTGTATTTTGAAGTATATATTATTGAGGAGTAGTGTGCTTAAGGACGTTCAAAAAGGATAATGGGAAAGTGTCATTTGGTCTAAAATTGTAATTGGTAAAGAATAAGACAGAAGAAGGTTTCTTGCAAATCGCTTGGAATCCGTTTAGTTCAGTTAGAATACCTGACTGTGAAGAACTACTGTGATATTTCACATATTTTCAGTATTTGAAGAAACTTGTCAGTTGTTCTTTGAATACTTCTTTATTAAAATCAGCTTCCTTAACTTAATATTCTTTACAAATAACATGCTTAATAAGGCATTAAAATTGAAGGTAAATAGTTCTGAATATTCAGAATTCTCTGTGCTAGAAATTATGGCACATATTTGATTATGTGATTGTGGAAATGGTGGGCTGCACTGAAGAAAGATAATTATCAGTGCCTATAAATGAATTAATTCACTTTTATTTACATCTGCACTGATGTGGGGCCAACAACTTATTTTAAGTACACATAGAAAGATATTTATATCAACAGGACTCTCAAACTGCTTAATGTTAAGCATGTGTTAGGGCTTTTTTGGTCAGTGGGTGAACGAGGTCTCCATCCTCTCTTGAAATTCAGCACACTGGCTTTTTGTGGAATCAGTGCACCAGGGCCAATTCCCATAAGTAGTTGTACTGATTTGAACTGAACTACTTGCATGTCTAAGGCAAGTGTAATTTCGCCACAAAGGGTTTGCTTGTTGTGGGGACTCTACTGAAGGAGGCAAGAGATTTTAATGAGGGTGCAAAAATGAAGATAAAATTTATTTAAAAAAAAACTTGTTCTTTTTATAACTACTTTGAGCAAACTGTCCACTAAAAATAACAAACCACAACAACTAACAGCACCGTAAATAGTTTTGCTTATATTTTTCAGTTAGTTAATGAGAACACCTTTTTTAATAGGAATCTAGATTAAGCTCAAAAACTATTCTAAAGGTCATTTTATTTGTTGGATATTAGTTTGCTTTCTCTGGAAAAGAAACCCAACAACCTCTTCTGTGTTCAAAGATCACATCAGATAACAAGAACCAGAGCTATTATTTATGCTATTAACACTGAAATAGTTTTCTTGAGGTGCAATATTTATTTTTCTGCTTTAACAAGACACATTTAATGTTTTTTCTGCACAGCACAAATGTTTCTAGTAAAAGGAATTTCAAAAGGGCACTATTTTTGTGTATCATATTTAAATTTGTAATATTGTGAGATTTTGCACAAGTGTGCTGGTATTGTACTGTATAGTATCACATACTTGAGTTTTGAAATAAAAGTATGGTTTCAAAGTCCTCAGTGTTGTTACCTTAAGTATTTGGGATTTGCCTGTGCTCTGTCTGCACATTGATGGCTGTGTTCTCCTGAAATACATCCTGCCTTGTCTACACTGCAGCGTGTTACATGTACCAAGGATCTTGTTCTTAGTTTTCCAGTTCTTCAGGAAAATTATATAGAAGAAGCAAGCAAATTCCTGTGTCCATAGAGAGAGTGTTTGTGAGCAGGGTCGTCCCTGTCGCACCATAGAAACAAGGTGAGAGAGGAGCCTGAAATATCCTGGAGAGAGTTTAACTCCTGCTTCAGAGGGAGGCCGCGTGTCACTGAGGAGGCCAAACGTGGACAGCCACAAGGGAAATCTGTAACCAAAGGATTCTGAGCGAAAGGTTAGGATTCTTTATTTGCTTTTGTCCTTGTAGGCTTGGGAGGTCGGGGAAACCTGGGCTTTGTGGAGAGCTGTCCAGTGGGTAGGAGACAATGCTCAACTTCTGAATCTCTGATAGTCAGTGACAGGGAGAAAAACTCTGTGACAGCAACAACCTTGAAAGTTCCCATGGAAAGACCCTGACATTTGTATTTTCTGCATAAATGTGTTTCCTCTCCTGCTGTTCAGGTTTCAAGGTTCGTTTAGAAATGATTGCAGAGAACAGTTAATTCTGTCCTCCCATATGAAAAGTTTTCTGTTTAGCAACCCTCATCAGCATTTTAAAACATGCTGGCATGAGAGGCCGGGAATTTTTCTTATAAGTTACTACAAGTATTTAGGTCAAACACTAGTTAATCATTCTGTATAAGTCTGCGCTTTTTTTCACCACACTAATTATGATGAAGACACAGAAAAAGGTTAAAGACCTTTTGTACTGTTACACTCCAGATAAGTGATCTTCCACACAGTTTTAGAACAGCTGAAATACGAAAAGGAAGAAGCTGACAAAAAAATAGTTATTTCTGTCTCACTTCATCACTCTAAAATTCTTTTCTCCCTCTCCTAATCTGTGTTTTGCTCTTATAAGACCATGTGAAGCAGCTCATATTTTTGTTTGGTTTTGCAGAGATGTTTATCTCATTTTTTCAGCTAAAAGTCCTTCTAAAGATCAAGAGCACAGACTGAGTTTAACTAAAGGAACTTTGCTGCAGTGAGCATAGCAGGCACAAAGTGTTAAAGCTTGGCAGGACAGTTAGCATGCAATTTTAAACTGTCAGAAACCCGGCTCTTGATTAGTTTTCATGGTAGGAAATACTTTGCAGTTCAAGTTAAGCATGGAGATGGTAAGATTTTGTTTAATGCTCTCAGTGTTTCACAGCCACAGTCTACTTTTCTCTTCCTAAACTGTAAATGCAAGTCAATCCACTTACAACCTGCTTCAAGTGAGAGTTAAGGCTGATTACATCTGTTACAGTATCTCACATTGCCATCACTTTGTAGAGGCAGGTACAGAACAATAAAGGAGGGAAGAGAAACTGGAGCAAGAAATTTGTCTGAAGATCTCAAGGAGCTTTACTAACATTCAGTTCCAAACCACAGCCCAAACACAACCCAGTTTTCATTTCTTTATTGCTGATGGGGACATTATTTCACTAACCCACAGCATTCTCCTATTCTCCTCAGGCCCTGTAGATGCCTGTCTGTGTTGCAGAATACCAAATCATATCATAATCATGTTATATGCTGCTGTAGGAGGTTGGGCCTGTGCCCAGTTAAAAGTTAATATTGCCTTAATATACTAAGTGGGAACTTTCTACAACACAAACCACAGTTTAGCTACTGTTACATTTGTGTTTACAGGATTTTGAAAACAGCCTGAGGACATAGGGCATCTAAAAGTTTGCTGAATCACAAATTGAACATGATGTAACAAAATCATCCTGTTGCAAAAAAAAAAAAAAAAGAAAAATGGGTCACACCATTCTGAACTCTGAAAGCAAGTAAAGCAATTTATTAATCAGTGCTTGGCATTGGCAAGGCCTCACATGGAGACAAAGAGCGAGCCAGCAGGGGTTTCTTAGCTGAAAGAAAAGTGGGAGCAGAGCCATAACTCTTTAAATTCATAAGATAGTTGCAAAACGTGAGGGAATAAACTATTTTCTGCATTCATTGCCAGCAGGAAAAGAAGTGATTGGTTTACACCAGGGTACGACTAAGTCAGTTTAGAGCAGGGAATACCTTTGAACAGTAAAGGACAGCAAAGCACTGAAATATAGAGTGTTTGAGGACATGTTAGGAACCTGTCACTGGAAATCTTGGAGAACAGGTTAGACAAACCTCTGTCAGGAATAACAGACATACAGCTGATATGACTGACAGCAGAGGAACTAGCTCATCTCTGGAACCCCATTCCTGCTCTGGGTCTGTAGGAATCTCTGACACAAAAAAATAATTTCTCTGCTAAGAATTCCTGAAGTTTTTCTGAGTTACAGCTGTGAGGATCATCTGTGTTTTGAACCAATATGTGGAAATCACCGTTTGCTGGAACTTTACAAAAGGCAGCAGTGATGGGACTGGCTCCCACCTCCGTACCTACGGTCTCACAAGGAATCCCGTTTATGGTAGTGGATCTCCAAATCTGTTCAAAACTAGGTTTAAATTACCTCTGTGTTATGGTAACTCTTTGGGCATTGGAAGTCTAAGGGAAAAAAGCAGTAAAACTACTCCATCAAGACATATAAGATAGTGGGGAGTGGATGCCCTTCCAATTCCGATAAACAAAAGATAAATCCATCGTGGCATGCTGTGATACAATAGAGGATTTGCTTTATTTACCAGATGAATAGATAACATGAATAATGAGCTGATAATCAGTAAGAAAAAGGAAAAAATAGCAAAAGAAAAACTTCTTTCAAAGTGTTTACTGACTTAGCAGCCCAACAGTCTTATCTCCCTTCCTCAGCCCTGTTTTCTGAATCAGCAGCAGTTAAATTTTCCAGCAATCCCTACATGAAAGGCAGTGCAGAGGGTGACTGGGGATTTCCGGTGAGTGACCTCGCCTTTGAGTGGGACAGTCAATGCATTTGCTCTGACATTCTTTCTATGAAGCAGTGCAGTGACGGCTGAAGTCGCTTTCCAGAAGTCATCTCAACAGAGGTTTGACAGCATCCAATACCTAATTTTCTTAGGACAGGAGAAAAAAGCTGCCTAGAGTTCTTTAATTTTCTGAATTTTTCAAGTTGATGACAATGGCAACTAATTTTGGAGTTACCTCAGCAGTGTTTTTTGTCTGGGTTATGACATTCGTGGCTCAACATTACTTTGTAACAGGTATGTAAAGTTCCACCATTTTAAGTCTTGATAAAGGTAGCTGGGTTTACAAAACTGGGGGGAAGGGTGCATGTATTAACGTGTTTTTGGCATAGGAAATCACAGAGTTTTGAGACTACAATGCAAAGAAAACTATCATATAATGATTTACATTTTAGTCTAATTTAATTGCTATCACAATGCTGAAGCATTTTTGTATAAATGCTACAGAACTGCATATTTTAAAAATTTGGCATTGCACTTAGGATTAAGTTCAGATTCATTGAAATGTAATTTTATCTTGTACTATTTAAAATACCAGAGAAACAGTTTTGTATAACCTCAGAGAGCAAAACATGCATGAAACCAGTTCTCTTTCAAATTCCATCATCAACTTGATGCAATGTAGTAGCTGCTGGCTATCTGCAGATACTCCATATACATCAGAAGTCTCCAGATGCTTCACTGTGATTCGCAAGGAGTAAATGCCTGTTCTACTTATGTAAAAGAACAGACACAGTTATTGCAGACAATTGATTTTGTCACCTACTGAAAGACTTCTGAAGGAAGCCCGGACTGAGTGAATTACATGCTCGCATCAAATCCTATTGAAATTCCACAGGATTGGAGTACCTAACAACTCCTAGTCTCCTACAGCAAAACTGTATAATTTTCATAGGGGAAATGGAGAGCTTGGGTCTGGTTCTTTGCAGCTGTTTGGATGCCCCTCAGCTCCCCTCCAAGAGAGTGCCCTCCCTTGGGGTACCTTCTCATGCACCCTCTGCTCACTGGTCCGAGAGCTGCAGTTAAGCTCAGGGCTGACCTCCAGCTGTGTTTTCCAGCTGTGTTGCAGCATGTCATGTCCCTGCTGTAGTGACTTGCTGACTGCGCTTCACAGGTGTGCTCTGGATTTAGGCTGTAGGTAGCCGTGGCTCCAGGAGGGATTTCAGGCACGTGTTGTAGGTAGGACCATCTTCTGCTGTTCCCAAATGGACTTTCTGGATGTCTGACTCATTGTCTTGCTCCCTCTGGGGCTGCCAGTGAAACCTGCCACTGTCACTGTGGTCCCGTTCAGTGCTGTGGGACTGTGGCCTGGTCAGTGAGGGCCCTGCCCTGCCTGTGCTGCCCTCTGCTCCTGGCTCCTCTTTCCTCACAGAATAGCCTCATTCCTGCCTCTCCCTGACATCGGCAGCCGAAGGAAATTCTTTCTAATAAATCAGAGCGAGGGCTAGGCACAGGGCAAAGAGAAAAACAACAGCTTCCCAAAAAAAAAAAAAAAAAGCTAGAAGGAAACTAACTTACAACAAAGCTAACACCCATAGCTTACAAAAATTGAACAATTTGCTTCCTGTTCTCTGTCTTGCTGTGAGAGTCTTTTGCCTAGGTCTTCGCACCTCTCTCAGTAAAACAGATTTTTCACCCCAGACCCAAGTACTGAGGAGAATGTCCCAGTATTAGTAGGTTAATTAAGCACAGCAAAGCTCAAAGTACAGCTATGTGTAGCTCATGGACAGAAAAAGATAATATGCTTCTAAAGAATTAGTCTGCCTCCTGTACCAGCTCAGTCATCTTTAGAACAGAGCTCAGAGGTGATTTAAGAAGTGATGGAAAGACTTGAAGAGGCTATTGTTCTCTTTCTGGGTTTCTTCCTCACATTGTGGAACCATCCAGAATTTAGATTGAATCTGATAACTTTTACAAAACGTATTTTTTTCTTCACCATTTTGTTTTAAAAGACTTAGCAAATTTTAAGGTACAACTTTGCCCCATATCCTGGAGTCACCTTTATTATCACTTACAGCTTCATTTTCTGGTGCTGAATTTTTATATTATGCTTAGTATCCATCATGCAATTCACGTGTGAAAATATTTGTCCTGGAGTTGAATGACTAAAGACTGCAGCAGTTTACAAGTACCTAGATAATTTTCTAAGATTTCATTAAATTCCTTTCTGTCAGCTGCTCAGCTTTATTTGAAATGTGTAAAGTTGACCACTGAGAAACTTTCATTCTCAACATCACATGTTTTCAAAGTTGTGTTGCTCAACTCAAAAGATAGGAAAGTAATTGACTAAGCGAGCAATAAGAGTAAGAGTAAAGTCAGAGCATAAAGAAGTAAAGCATTGCCTAAAAGACTGCGGAGAAAGAACTCCAGGCCAATTTAGTATAGGAGATAAGATAAAGAGAGTTAGTCCTTTAATGAGTCCTTAGGCCCAGAGGAATACACACCACACACGCCCCTCTCGACAGCGGTTCTATGACTTTATAATAAGGTCCATCCAATTTCAATTCGTCCCCCCGCCGGTTCTGCCCCGTTCCTCCCCTCAGCACAGCCCCTCGGGACCCCTCTTTCATTACCTTCCTCTTCATCAAAGCATGTGCAGTTCTTGGCATTGCTCCAAAGCTCTGGGCTTGAAGGTTGCCATGTCTGTGTGACATCTTCTGGTCTAGGCCTTAGGGTGTTTTCCTACTATTCTACCTTGAACAGGAGACTAAACACTAATGGAATTTAGAGAGATTGATATGGAATGGGGAAGCCAACCCTAAGAGTTGGCTGTGTGTAAAGTTGGCTAAGGGTAAGGGATATAATGCAGCTACATTAAAATCTACGTTCACTACACAACTACTTCTAAAATCTACAAAAAAATAAAACATCAAAAACTCCAAGGTAACAAAAGAAAGAAAGGAACTAGGCATAAACTCTCAGAGGAGAAGCAGGGTATTAAAAACGGAGAAAGAGGAACTGTGGATGTGCCTCAGCAGCTGAGACAGGGACTTATTCAGGGAACCAGAAATGGTTCTCAAGAGACATGCCTTTAGCAAAAGGGATTCAAGAAAACTTAACCTTGGAACAATGAATAGAATAGAATAGAATAGAATAGAATAGAATAGAATAGAATAGAATAGAATAGAATAGAATAGAATAGAATAGAATAGAATAGAATAGAATAGAGCAGAATTATTTCAGTTGGGAGGGACTTGCAATGATAATCCTGTCCAACTGCCTGACCAAACCAGGGCTGACCAAGTCAAAGCACCTTGTTAAGGGCCTCTTAAACACTGCTGGGCTTGGATCCTCACCCGCATGTCTCGTGCTCCAGTGTTTGTCTTCTTTGACACAGAAGCACTTTGGCCAAAACAAGACCTACACAAGGACAGCCATGAAGACAGGGGCGCTGAAAGGAAGGAATTCACCACTGTGAATCATCCCTCACACTGGAACTACTTGGATAGACTTGAAGTCTTTGATACCTACACACCCTCCTTCCTTGAGCAACAGGGCTTCTCTGCACCCCTCTGCCATATATTTGGGCTTGTCTCATGTTCAGCCCAGGGCTGGATGTGGCCACAGTTGTGCTGTAGGGACTGTTTAAGTGTTCAATGTCCTTCCATCTCTGCTGAGATAAATCCACCTGATTCAATGATTGCTCTACCAAACACTGAAGTCCAATTAAACAAAATGTAAGGATGGCAGAGATGCATCTTTTTTCCAGAAGCAATTTCCAAACGCACCACATCCAGTGGGAGCAGGAGCTAAAAGCCTCTCTTTCTTTTAGCACTCCACACAAGCTTAGTCACCTTTTATCTTCTTCTCATCACAAGGGTGGCTTGGCTGCTAGTTCTATCTTTTCATTCATAAAATTCAGTTTAATTTTTATTGCTAAGAAGTCATGTGGTGGATTTGCAGGTATCACTTCAGCTTTGGAGAGTTTGTGGAATGTCTGTGTTTTGAAACATAGATTTTATGAAGTATTCATTATTGTATGTACCTGGTGAGCATAGTCTGACAAGCATATTGAGCAAGGAAGTAACCCCTGTGGCTGTTGGTTATCTGACATGCTGGCAATGAAATGCTGAAATGTTTAATTTATCAGGGCAATTACTGCATGTAACTCAAAAAGAAAAATCTTTTTTTTCCCAGTCTGTGCTTCCAGTGAGATATGGAGGCAAACCAGTAAAAATTCTCCTTGTTTGTGCCATTCCTGAATTTTGTCCTATGTCCTAAACAGAGGCTAAGAAAGCAGAGCAGGTGTAACCCAAGCTATGCACTTGCTGGTGCAGGTGTCACAAACAGTGGGCCAGCTGTGGCTGGCTGAAAAGACGGATGAACTGCCCGGAAAATTGTCATAAATCCACCCTATCTCCTCCTTTCCTGCCAAGTTCAGTGAACTGAACGCTTGGCAGTGGCTGGGGGGTGGAAGCATCATACCAAACTGGGAAAAAAAAAAAAAAGAAAAAAGAGTTTAGGAGGAATAAGGAACACCAGGAATGATAAAATTTTTATATTTTCTCATTGGTATATTAATTCCATGAAAAATCATATGTAATATAATCCTGTGATATTATGCACCTTATCATCTTGATAAGAGGAATGTAATGACAGAATCAGCGCGTCGGTGCAACTGCTAGTTTTAATTTATTAGGAAAAAAAGGAAAAACGCCTGTAAATGCATTCAGTCTAATAACAGCCAAACTCTTGAAATTCTAGACTACTGTGTGAAAAAATATATTCTGTCTTAACATATGTCTTTCATACTAGAAATTAAGTGTTCTGCTATCCCCAAACTAGAACCTTTAAAAAATGTTCAATTCAGTTAAACGTGATCTTAAATTCTTCATGAGGAATCAACCTTGATATTCAAATACTAACCTTGAATATTTTATGGCTTAATTGCAGGTTCCATTCAGTCACTTTGCAGGATCACAGGTGTAGGACTTTATCTCGAGAAGAAAGTGAATTTCTCAGAAGCAAGTAATGCATGTAATCAGCTGAATCTACAATTGGCAAGTAAAGACCAAGTTGAAAATGCTTTGAAACATGACTTCCAAACATGCAGGTACATCAGCTAGTGGCCCATTGCCTTTAGTGAACACCTTAACACGTCTTTGAGGCTGGTGATAAATCTAATACTAAATGGATTGATGCTTTTAATTGTAGCTTTGGCTGGGTGAAGGATGGATTCGTTGTTATTCCTAGGACAACACCCAACAACAAATGTGGTAAGGGCAAAACTGGGCTAGTGCGGTGGAATGCTGACCCCCTTCAAACATTTCATGTTTACTGCTTCAATTCCTCAGGTATGTAAGCGTGACAACTACACTTCCTGTGTTTTGGTTTGCCTTATATTAGTTTTTTTAATATCTGCATGAAAAAATAAATAACAAGTGAGGGAGTCCTTATAATTTGTTGACCCTTTCCCCCAGCCTTAAATGTTACCAAGCTGTACTTGGCTCAGAAGCTTCCAAGACATACAAAAGGTCAATTCAGTTAATCCAAATTAATAACTTGGTGCTGCCATGAAAGCTCTTGAAGAAGAGTTGCTTTTACCATTCTGTAATGCTGATGCAATGCCCTTAATATGTTTTGATTATTTAGGCAGGTTCACTTGAAAGGCAGTGAACTGAACCTTTACCTGGGGCAGGGAGGGTGGAGGGGGGTGTCTGTTCTTCCAAAAAGGCCAAGAGTGGGGTACTTCAGGAAAACTTGGATGTCTTTTGATATAGGAAAATTAAACTAAATTACATCATAAGGCACAACAGCAAAGAGGCCAACTAGACTAGATTCCCCAACTATTATCCAACAGCTTTCCTTAATGTGCATCACCCTCTGTGTGAAAAGGATGCTGAAAAGTTAATTCCTTACGTTGCTGATAAGAAAGCACAGCACAGGGAAAGCACCATTAAACACTGAATTATCACCTAACCTGTAAAGTTAAATATTACATGATTGGGCTAACTTAGTTCTTCTCTGCAGTTCAGAGCTTTTATTGATGAATGCATCGATGTATTCATGCCATGGCAACAGGCTCTATAAGGAGCTGCTCCTACTAGTACTGTTATTTCTTCTGTTCCTATGCAACGTGGTGTTTCAGTGCACGAAATATATTTTATTCTGCATCAGAAATGTTGGGTAAATTGAGTTATGTTAAAGATGTAGCAAGTAGTTTCAAATCACTTGCTTTGTCTAGCTTTAATTTTAAAATAATAATAATTATGTATATATTATACTGTTAGAGAATGTGAAGAAAGTTAAGCTTCCCAAATGGTTAGAGTACAATTTAATGTATATTTAACATTGGGATAATTCTGCATTTCTTTATCTTAATTTCCAAACTGTTGCCCGTTCTAGGCATTTCTTACCCAAAATATTCGTCAGAAGCTCATCCTGTCAATTTTCTTGTGCCAAAAAACCCGATAAAAGTGCTTGAAAACCATGATGGAAAAAGTATAAAGCCCCTGCTATTTAGCTTTTTATTCTGTGACTGTAACTGCGTCATCACACTTCCCGTGGGGATTCGTGTGGAGAACAGTGCATACGTTGTTTCCCTGTTATTTATGTTGTCATTCGGTTGTTACCTTAGTGAAATTTTTATAGCTTTACAGAATACAGAGCTTCACTAGCAAAGAAGAACTTCCACGTTCTCACATGAGCCTGGTTCGGAATTCAGCTTTTCCACTTGTGCAACAAATTTCCTTTGCACCTACGTCATTATATCGACAACATTCACTTCCTTTAAATGACTTAGTTTCTGAAAATTACTCTTTTTTCGTTAAACCTGAAGTTTGTTTCTTCCTAGCCTCGCCCTCCCATTAAAATCATGCCTCTTTATTATCTCGCACTAGTGCCTGATTTACCTGAATTATTTCTGGGCTACTTTTGTTTCCAGGATATCAAGTTAGTTTTCCCAGTATCAACAGTGCACGTTTCGAACATTTACATAATATCACAGAAATCTCTTTGAACATTGAGCCTGCAGTAGTTAAGTCTTCTGCTCCGCGGGAGGTTTTACTGTTGGGTTTTATATGCAATATTATTCTACGTACTGTCCATGGGGAATCTTGCCATTGGTTTGCAGTCAAAAAATGAGTGCTACACTTGCTCACCTCGCTTGTTCAACTATGTGAGTAATGATAAAAGCTGCGTAATCTGGGTGGTAACCACATTTGAAAAGGCCATGGCTGATTTGGGTAAGGCTTTTGTGGACAAATAATGATTCCCAGCAGGGAATGACTGAGGGACAATTTCAATAAACATGTGTGGAGTAAGTATAAAACTACCATCCAACACAGCTGTTCATGTATTTCCTTTCCCTGCTGCAGATGTCCAGATTAATTCATGTAAACCAGACCCAACCCCAACCACATTTCCTTCATCGAGCGCACCGACGGACTCAACGGCACATTCAGCCTCTGACTTGACTGAGAACATCACAGCAGTGCCCACTGTCACTGAGCCACAGCAATTCCTGAAAAACAGGAGATTTCGTGTCATATGTGTCACCGAAACATTACCGACGGAGGGGACCACCACAGCACTGCCAGAGGAGTCCTCCACGAGTGACTCTCCCACCCACACTGCCCATTCTGCCTTTAAGAACGATTCTGTTGTCTTTGGAGGTAAAGGCCTGATGTGGCAGTTGTTTAATCAGAACAGTGAGTTATGTGGAAGTTAGTAGTCAACCTGTTTACTGCTATTTTTGGTTGCTACTCCAGCATCTGTTTTGATGAACCTGGAGGCAGAAGAGGAGTGTTACGGCTTTGCAGAAGCAAAGCTTATGAAGCAGAGGATTTTAAAATAATTTTTAAGTGGAAGTAAGGTCTGGTTTTACAGTCTTTGATAATATTTTCATAGGAAAGGGTGGAAGTTCATTCTGGTTAACGTGATTTGGGGGTAAATACATCTCCAAAAAAGCCGTGGTAAACACTATGTGCTCAGAGTAATGGAAAACTTATCAGGCTCTTAAAAACAAAGAAGCCAAGACAGTTTTAAGGACAATTGTTGTTCTCTAAATCTGGAGGTGTTCTTGAGATATGAGGTGTGGGTAAGTAACCCTAATACAAGCAATGGAGAAATGGACTAAATATCAGGAAAAGCATTCCAACTGTAAGGATAGTTAATCCCAAGAATGTGTTCTTTAGGCAGGTTGTAAAAACCCTCCAATGAGCAGATTTGACAAATATCTGTCAGGGATTGCCTAAATACCTGTTTTAGTCTCTCTTGAAAAAAATGAGCAGGAATAACTCATCTTTTGAGATTCCTAATACCTCTATTCTTGAGTTGATGTGTATGTTCTCTTACACTACGCTGGTTCTAGAAGAATCTGGATGTATGCTCATGAGCCTTTAGAAATTCAGCATTAAGTACAAATAAAATTCTATGCTTATATCACTTTTATCTCCAGGTATCCCCACTGCACTTCTTGTCCTGGCAATCATCTTCTTCGTTATTTCAGTTGTTCTAGCAGTCTGTTACATCAAAAAGTAAGTTGGGGGTTTTTTCTGCCTTAGACTGAGTTAGTCCCTAGAGTACAACCAGTGAATATTTAAAATATACAGCTAAAGAACAGAGAAGTAATGATGATATAACAGTGTAGCACAAAGAAGAAAAATCTTAAACCCTGTTGCTGTACAGATAAGTTTGTTGTTGCTGCTGCCATTCCCTGCTTTAGAAAAGGAACCAAAGACAAATATTGCCTGGTCGATCACGCCCAGTGTGAAACATTTCCACGTGTGTCCAAACAGCAACACTGAATTGTGCATCTGTTCATTTACAAGCCTGTTCATGCAGTTTTATCCCTCTTTTTTTTTCCGTGTCAGACTCAAGGTGAAAGATTTTGTAACTGCACTGTGATTGTGCTCAGGAAAAAAAAAAAATTGTTGAGCTCGTCTGTCATGTGTAAAGATCTTCAACACAGTGCATCACTAAATCCTACCGAAAGATGTGCATTTCTCACATCTTAGCCCAGACAGCTTTATCATTGTGTGCCACAAATCCTGAATATACATTGTCTCTTAAAAAAAAAAATATACATTTCTCTAGAAAGCACACTGCTTGAAAATGCACAAAGATTTAGCACACCGTCATTCTCTGTGAGACTTTTGCATGAGCATGGCAGAGGAAGTTAATTCTAGTTATTTTTCACTTTTTTCCTTGAGTGATACTACCAAACTGTGTCAATGTTTCTGCTTTACTATTCTTTTCCTTTTTCCATTTAAAGGTACAAGAAAACCTTCCCATTTTTAAACAAGAATCAGCAAAAAGAAGTGGTTGGAACTGTTGCTCTCAAAGAGGCAAAGTTAAATGACAAAACACCTGAGAAGGAAGGACAGAATAATGGAAATAAGGTAGAAGAGTCTAAAACTAAGCCCGAGGCCACAGTAAAATGTCTAGAAGCAGAAGTTTAAAGCAAAGAACATACAGTTCTTGATGGAAATATAAAATTAAGCACACAGAACTTTGCAATGCTTTTAAACTTGGGTGATTGTGAATACTCATGAGCATTTTCTCTATCTTAACATATGAAACCTTGTTTTTTAATTATTACATCTTTGTCTACAAATACTCTTGCAGGAGAACATGGTATCTTATTTACTTGAAATAAATAAAAAAATCCATATTACAGCTCGTTTGTCATCTATAATAAAGAAGTAATTAGGAATCTGCTATTAGTGACATGCACTGTGTTAACTATTTGCATTGAATTCAGATCAATATATCATTAAAAGGTTTTTATATCCGGCTGGCAGATGTCTGCTAACCTTATGTGTTACATAAAATGATGATACTGCAGTTATTCCTTATGTAGATTAGCTTATTTTCATTAAGTACTTGCACACTGTTTTTGAAAAAGTCTGTTTACAAACAGAAGAAAGAGTTCTGTTTACAAGTGAGTAAAAAACCAAAGGATTAACCCGCTGTCATTCAAATACCCAAGGAAGGGTACAAAGGTGCTGATGTCTATACATACAGCAACAAATAACTTTCTTAGACACCTTCATCCTATTATAATTTTATTTATTAAAACCAGTATCATCTTCTGCATCAGATGTTTGACAGGGGCAGGGAAAAAAGCCTTGATCTGTATCTCAACACTTATATTTGAGATATTTTGTGTATATTTAAGTGTGGGTTTCATAATAAAGGTCTCAGGTGGTATGGGATGTTTACAGTACTTCATAAAAAAATAAAGTGTGGTAGGTATGTTTGTCTGTACAATTTATTCTCATGAAAACTGTCTCACACTAAAAAGGACTCATATAACCTTAATGTTACAGAAGTAATTAGTTATAAAAGAACAACACTAGCAATTTATCAAATATTTTCCTGAACAAACAATTTGGATAACTGATTTTTATATGTGAACGAGATTATTACGGCAGAGAAAGTTTCTCTTTACATCAAGAAGCTTGAAAAACATAGTCTTAAATAAAATAGCAATAGAACATCTCACTATATTGTGTTTTCAACAGTGTAGGATACTGGGTTATGACCTTTGACATTTTTCACTCATGCAAATTTCAAAATTGCACAGTGGTTCTATATTCCACTAGATAGTGAGTTATAGTGTATTGCTTCACTAGAGAGTCCCTGTGTTCTTTTTGTTTTCTCTTTTTTTTTTCTTTTTTTTTTTTGATTACTCAGAAATATTTTATGGCTCCAGGAGTCTGGACTGTGGTAACACACAGTCCACCGCTGCCATTAAAGCCTTCCTACTGCAGAAAGACTGCGAGTCACTACTGCTCTAAAAACCACTCATTTCAGATGTCCATGGGCAGAATTTTAGCAGCTAAATGTGCAGCAGAGGACAGCACTAAAAAACACAGCCTTCCCACTCAGATAAGTAACTGTTCTCCTTGCAAAATACCGCAGTAATGCCTTGTGTCTCTCCTGGCAACCCGAATGAAAGCGCTCTGTGAGAGAGCGGGAGGCACAACTAAGGCCATCAGGAAGAGCCACAACCAACACTTGCCATGATGGTGCCAGAACAGTAAATGGGCCTAAGGCCACAGGCAAAGCTCATGGATTCCAGGTAGCATTTGATTTTCTTTGTGATATGTTATAGTCTCCCTTCTGCCCCTCTTTTCCATGTTTTAGAGATAAGAAATTACCTGTTTCTCTATTTTTTTCCCCTATCATCAAGGGATAATTATCTACCTTTCCTCTTACTCTCCTACTAACATTACATCTGTTCCACAGATACCATGTTCCTTTTCTCTCAGATTATCTTATTCACATGTAAAGAAGTTTGGAGAATTGTTCTCTAGTTTTGCTTTGACTGGAAGTTTGTTGCTTCTGTTTTAGAGCTCAATAAGGGCGGTTTTTTCACCCTGAAGCATTTGCTTGCTAAAAAATCTATTCAAGCTGTTATAATAAGATATTACCTTAACCTGTGTCTTGTTTTATCACGTACTTTAGAAACTCAGCTTTCATCCTGATCTTCCCACTGACAGCTGACCAATGCACATGGCCTGTTCTGTCCTCCTTTCCATTACACAATTTATGCCAAACTACAGGGAATAAAGGACCTGTTACACTGCTCTGTATGTAAGAAATGTAGCTCTAAGTGCTAATCACCAATTACTGTATTTGATATTGTCTGTATGTACTGAGTACTACTCAGTCACATTCAAATGGGAAAGCACAAAACTTTCTTGCTCATTTTGTATTGGCATTGCAAGGGATGTACCACTACAATGCAGACAGGAAACATTTATTTAAGTATCAAGACAACTGGAGACAGCAGAAACTTAAGAGAAATTCTTCATTATGTTTCTGACTTTTCATAAGTGTTGTGCTTTTTTTTTTTTTTTTTTACGAGACCTTCTTAACAGCTCTGAAGTTCCCTGATGTGTCAGAAATTGTATTATGTTCAAGCACCTCATCCCACCGAGCAGGAGAGCACAGTTTGTACTGTCACTTGACAGTAACAATACTCAGATTCCCACACTGAGGCTACAGATGTTTGCTGACCTTAGGTGAAAGGGGTGCTTGGCCTGCAGGAAATACAGCAAGGTTCCCAGTCCAGCCCAATCCCTGTCTGGAATACAGGGATGCCTTTATCATGGGAAGTACGTGTGTCTATGTGTGAACAGAAGTGGGCAGGAAGGGGAAGTACTACTCCTTTTCTCCTCTTTAAATTAAGTAAAAATAATAATAAATAAATCGATAATTAAACACCAGGATGTGGATGACCCAGAGGATGTTCTAGGACGCCTGTTCCTCGGTGGCTTGTTGCCCTTTATGGGTGTTGGGGTTTTTTGCGAAAAGGTCAGTGAGCATTGACCTTTCCTACACACATCCACTGCCCACATCCTCCCTGCACACCGGGATTTGCACCAGCTGCCGCTGGCCTGGGATGATCCCACTGAGGCAGGCGCTCAGACTCCATTAAGCATCATTTAAATCGCCATTTATTAGAGATTATAGGAAAAAGTGAGTAGTTCAGGTGGTCCTACATCCCCTGGGGCGCTGGGAACCCTGAGCAGGGCCCCACAGAGAGGGCATCTGATGAGCGCGCAGAAAAGTAACCCTGTCTTGGTCAGTCATTACAGGATGTTTCAAGGACAACTCTACAGAGCACTTTTGCTGCATGAGAGGACGGGTAACAGTGCGGAGGCTCAGGGGGGACCTCCTCGCTCCCTACAACCCCCTGACAGGAGGCTGTAGCCAGGCGGGGGTCGGGCTCTGCTCCCAGGGAATCAGCGACTCCACAAGAGGACACAGTCTAAAGCTGCGCCAGGGGACGTTTATGTTGGACATCAAGAGGAATTTCTTCACAGAAAGGGTGATGAGATACTGGAACGGGCTGCCCAGGGAGGCGGTGGAGTCACCGTCCCCAGAGGTGTTTCAGGGAAGGCTGGACGTGGCACTCGGTGCCGCGGTCTGGCTGACTTGGTGGTGATCGGTCAAAAGCTGGACTCCATGATCTCAGAGGCCTTTTTCACCCTAATAGAGCCTGTGACTCTGCGGACGTTCAGGCAGGGCTGACCCCTCTCCCGACGCCTTTCCCGGCTTCTCTCCCGTTCCCGCTCCCGCCGTGTC
>VXAY01004734.1:22584-68702 GCA_013399855.1 Oxyruncus cristatus | reverse complement strand
TCCTGCGGGATACACCGCAGGGAACATTTCGTAGAACCTCAGAACGTGTCAAGTTGGAAGGGACCCACAGAGAGCACCGAGTCCAACCCTTAGCCCTGCACACAAGGGTCACACCATGGGTTTCTCGAGTTCTATTGAGCTTGGTGCTGTGACCACTTCTGTGGGGAGCCTGTTCAGTGCCCGACCACCCTCTGGGGGAAGAACCTTTTCCCAATACCCAGGCAATGTGTAGACATCCTCGCAGGTTTTCTTCCCCCCAAACTTCTCGGTGCTGGGATACAAGTGCTGAGGTGGGCAGGTCCGCACACGGCAGGTGCTCCCTCGGGAACGCTGCGTTCGAGCTCCGCGGAACACAAACCCGGGAGATGGGGTTAAGAAGTCTATGGAGAGTGACGGGATGTGTGTTGGGAGGTGGTGCTTGACACGTGTCTGCTGGGCGTGTGCTCACCAAACACGGCCCGGGGAGCGGGACAGGAGGGGACTGCAGCGTTATTGGGAAGGAGAACAGTGACTCCGCTGGAAGCGCATCTTGTCTGGGAATAGAAATCGGTCACGGTTCAAGCTGTATTTGGGAAGTTTATTCTCTGTTGAGAAATGCCTTAACACTTCACAGAATGCTCTGGCAGGAGCTCACTCTGTGTGCTTCTCACAGCTGTGGGTTGTGTCCCTGGGTGGGTCTGTACCCAAGTGCAGCTACACGTACCGGCAGGGTGAAGTTCTGGTTCTCGGTGGTGTCTCTCCTAAGGTGTTTGTGATGGCAGCTGCTGTCAGATTACTCTGTGTTTAAGCTCGGGTGGGTGTGCTGCAGTTAGCTGGGCGCTGCACACCTCTGCCTGGAGAAGTCCTAAAAGGGGCATGAAACGCTGGTTTGCATTACAAGTAATGAACTCAGCAAAGGGGTGTTTGGGGGAAAGTCAGATCAGAGGGATCAGAGGGAGGAAGTGGATAAAGACTGGGAAGGCACAGGGTAAATCCTTATCAGACAGCTAGGGAGATTTCTAAATTGGTTTATGCTGACATGGATTCCTTGGCTTACCAGTTTCAGAATGCTGTGGGAGTTCTTTTGATCGGCCAGTGTAAGTTTGATGTAAGAAAGCTAATCCCTAATGTAATGTCTATGTGTAAACAGATGTAGATGTGCTTATTTGCAGCCATTCCCATGCACAAATATTTAGGATAAACAAAGATTGTCATAAATTACCATTGTCATCTTAAGATTTTTTTTTTCCATTTCATTGGATGTATTTATATATGTGTGTGTTGGAGCTGAATCTGTGTGAAAAAGATAAATGCTTTATTATAGGTATTGCTGTAAGAAAAATAATACATTTTTCCTAAGTTTATAATGCCTCAATCCAGTCTCTTCCGGGTGTTCTGCTTCATTGCTGATTTGACTGTTCAGGTTGTGTTACTTGTAGAATAATTATTGGAGACTAGTGAGTTGGTAGCTACATTCTTACACTGAAAGAAAATGAGGGAGTAGCCACTCAAAGCCACACAAATGTAACTCTCTCAAATATTTTTAGCAGAGACTCTGCAAGTGAATGAGAACTTCTTTCTACAGAACTGAGGTGAAGAACTTCACCATGGGTCAACAAATTTCAAACCACACACAAACTGTAATTAACAAGTTGCCAGAAAAAGTAGCAAAGCACGCCTCTTTGGTTCAAGAAAGTGGTTTCCTAACCTATGAAGAGTTTCTGGGAAGAGTAGCTGAACTTAATGATGTGTAAGCCTTACTTTGGTTCTTTCTCTTTTTTTCTTGTTTTACAGAGACTTTATGTGTAATATATTATTCTGTGCTGGCTAAGCCAGAACTGGCCATACACCTTTGAAATGTTTCCTTCAGTTCTTGAAGTTTCTATAAGGGTTGTAATTATATTTCAAAGCCATTTCTTCTCCTTAAAATCACTTTTCTCCAATGCTTTTCTTCCAGCAAGCAATGCTCGCACTTAGAAGTTCACAAGAGACAGACATTTAGCAGCACCTTTTTGCTGAAGTGTTACCTGTCTCCCTTCCTCATCCACCTAAGGATGCAGTGTTGCTTCCTCTCTGCCTGTCATTTTGGGTAGGAAATAGCAGTGGGAGCCTTGTAAGGACAGCCCAGCAGCAGCAGGAGGAAGGTGGCACCTGAGACACAACTGTTTGTGGCCATCTCTGCTCCCTGTGCCAGGCTGTTCCTCGTTAAGGATGAGCCGTGTCTTACTGTTGGGAACCAGTGACCTGGATAACCCCCAACAAAAGGCTGCATAAGTAAGATTTTTCATAGCCCGCCTTTTGTTAGAGCAGTGATGGTAAAAAGAAATGAACAGAAAAGCAGAGCTGTCGTTTTTACCCTGCATTTATGCTATAAAATAATAGCGGTACCATGAAGTGGAAACGCACAAACACTGAATAAGGGCTTTGTAGTGTTTGATGTTTAATTAACTGCAATGTGAATTTGTGTTCAGTTAAGAAATTGCCTTGGAGAGTCTCCTATTTTTGTGAATGACCTTCAAGAACAGATAGCTGTCTTCTGGGGAGACATTATATAAATAGATTTTGAAGAACATTACTTGATGTTTTGCATGAGAATCTAGGCATGTATCAGTATAATTAACTCCAAAGCACTGTTATTCAAGTGTTTTTTCCTTTAGAGCATTTACTTAAGGCTAATTGTAATACAGCTTCTTCTGGTTCTTATGGAATAGACAGTTGTGTCTGTGTTCCATTAAAAAAATTGAAAAGAAAAATCTCAGGTCACCTGACACTTTCACCTGACTGCATCATAATTAATATATACTAACCAAAATACACCTCATCTGCATATGTTGGTACTCACAGGCTTTTTTTTAACATACATGGTGAGGAAATAATCTTTTTAGATTGAACACAAGATTATATGATTACTGTAATCAACAGTGAGAGCATATACCAATTAAAATGCCTCTCAAGTACACTTGCTTGCTGATGCTGGATCAAAAGACTTGCACATCATTTTCTGAAGTTTGCTGTGCAATTTAAAGTGCAATGGATTGTGTATTTTATATTTAATGACATGCTGAGAAGGTCATTACTCTTCACTTTGGTGTCTGTGGGCAGTATTTAGCAGGTTTTAGCAACCTCTGGAAGGATAAAGAGCAGACAGGTGAACAGTAAATAATCCCACTGCGGCCCACGCTGCTGATCTCTGCACGTCTATCACATGGTGTAAAACTGGTGTTGCTTTATTTCAGTACTGCAAAATTGGCTTCTGGACAAGACAAACATCTGTTATTTGAAGTGCAACCTGGTTCTGATACTTCTGCTTTCTGGAAGGTGATCGTTCGGATCATATGTACTAAGGTAAGTTTGACGATTTTAATTGGATAGGCGGTTTGTGGGCAGGTGTTTGAGGGTTGTCACTTTTGCTGGTAAAATCCAACGCCTGCTCCATGTGTTTTGATACAGCTGATGTATTCAAGGATGCTACTGGAGATAAATTAAGTCTAAATTATAAGTTTCTCCAAGAAGCACATCAACAAAAGCATTTTCATAACTATGTTCAAAGGAATGGTATCTTCCAGTGGAGCACTTACAGAGCTTTAGTTGCAAATTCAGATGATCTGTGATGTCAAGTTATCCAATGGTGCAGCAAACTGGGAACTATATAGTCTGATAGTAGACATTAGTCAGCAATTCCAGGCATTATAAGTTGACCTAGTGTGGCTGTGTATGGTCTGATTCCTTAGAAAACCAATCTAAAAGTTAAATGTTTAACTTAGCAGGAAGACCATTACAAAAGCTTAAAAAGTTTGCTCTTTCTAATGAGATTTTCCCCTCTGTATCCTATAAGTAATGTCCTTAAATGGTCCTGAGTCCACTGAGCAATCTTAACATGCAGTTAACCAAGCCAGCCCTCAAACCTTTTTTGAAACTAACAGATTGTAATTTTGTGTTTACTCTTTAGTTTTCATTAAGGCAGCCATCATTGTAGGAAATTTTAAGGTCACATATCAAGTGGCTGATTATTCAGTTCTCTATTCTAAGTTTAGTCCAGTTTTCTAGGCATTAGGTCCCTACTCACAATTTAGTCCATTTGACTAATGATGGCAAGTGCCTTGGCCTAAAAATGTGCTCCTCTCTGCGGCATTCCTCGAGCTGCAGCAGCTGTGTGTGCAGGTCTTCACTCTGCTGAAGCAGACTGTGACTTGCTGACAAGGTGAGGGACGCTTAGGAAGGTGGCTACTGCCCTGAGAACTGCGGTGCATTAAAAACGTTGTGAGCAATGTCAAGTTGAAATCTGATAAGTAATTGCGACCAATTCTTGTGTCTTAAGATAAATAAAACAAGTGGCATCGTGGAAGCTTCCAGAATCTTGAACTTATATCAGTTCGTTCAACTTTATAAAGACATCACCAGTCAAGCAGCAGGAGTTCTTGCACAAAGTGATACTTCTGAAGAAGCTTCTGAGAGTTTGATGTCTCTGTCGTCGTGTCAGGCCAGCTTGTGGATGGGAAGGTATTTTGATGTGCTTTAGCTTCTGACCACAGTTAGAGCATCAGTATTTTGGAAGTCGTGTTTAGAACCTAAACTACAAATCCCTAAGGATCAGAACTGCTTGCTCTTGGGAGCTGCAGGCTTTGTATCACCTTAAACATGAATAGAACACCTTCTCTTGCACCAAGGGATCTGTACTTGGGTGAAATTCTGTTTGTGCTGCCATACCTCAGCTTCAGAACAATCCTTTTAATGATCAGTTCTGATATAAACATGGTATATGTTGGATCTCTTGAATAAGGAAACAGGAGGAAACGGAATCAGCTGCAGCTACAAATCTAGGGGGTTTGACAGTGTTTGTTTAAACAGATTTTGTTATTGTTCCACTTTAACTTTCTCTTCCTCTTACGTTTTGGCATGTGAAAGCTCCCATCTGTTGCCACAAGAAACTCATCAATTATGGTAATAATTTAACTTGTAAGACTGGAAAAATGTGAACTGTCTCACACATGTTGACATTCTGCTTTGTTAGCCAGAGGAAAAACAAAGACTGAGGTCAACACCTGCAATAACTTCAGTTCAAACTGAATATAACAGCAAGAAGCCTGTCACCCTTTCCCTGTGTGGAAGTGTTGCTACCAGTAATTCCTTACTTTTCACTTCCTGAATTAGTTCAGAGTTCTAAGTCAGTTTAAAGTGAGGTAGAGTTAGGTTTTACAAGAAAAAGTAATAAATAGTATGTTTTTTTGTATTAATCAGTGAAGAGCTGGTAGCCAGGTATTTTAATAAAACAAGCAGAGTGTCACACTTGAACTGTTAGAATTCCAAAGGGGTCAGCTGTGCTGCCACTCCACAGATAGAGCCCACTGTTTTTTCTAAGTCAGTGGATTGCAGAATGTTATTATTTTCATGTAATTTAATTTCCTGTTTCTCTTATTTGGGACCAAACAGTCTTAAATTACCGGCTGTGCTAAGTTATGAGAATGCTAGAATTAAGTAGTACATTGTGGACATGTTCCAAAAAGCTTATTTTTTGTGTTCTTTCTCAAGGTTATACTAGAACACACATTCAAACAAACCAACCACACAAAATAGACCCCAAATACTTATGCAAAACAGCTTCATATATTGCTGAAGTCAGTGAATAAGGTAAAAGGTTTCCTACATGAGTTTCCTTTTCAATTTTCGGACTTTGAACTGGGGGAGATGAACATCCTTCCTGTTTGTAAACTTCAGTGCTTGAGGTAGTATTAGTGACGTAACAACAAGTATACTTTGCTGATATGGTGCCATGGAGCGACCTTGTGTCTTATCCGAGTTTTTCAAGTCATTAAGGAAAACACAGGCTGATGCACCTTCAAGTATTTTACACCCAGAAAATATTCTGTTTGTTCTCCTGAGATAATCACCCATTCACCCAAATTTTTCTCACGTTTAGTCATTTTTCAGCTCTGCAAAGTCAGCCATCGCTGTCTAAAAATAGCAAATGTTGTCTGGCTCATTCTTATCTTAATTCTTCCACTGGAATAATACCCCATTTCTCTACAACATCCACTTCCTATTCAGAGCATTCCAAAATATGTATAAGTAGTTTATGCTTTCTGATAATGAAGGGACAAGCATTTCCTTAGTCTGCCACTCTTTTATTTTACCTTTTCTTCAGGAGCTTAGTGCTGTGAGTAAACCTTAGTTCGCAGAAACTTTATGAATAGGGCTTGTATAATTGCTTGTATGTACACCAGCAAAACTCAAAAATTGAAGTGCTGTCAAAGGTTAGTACTCAGAGTTGCATGGGGAGGGAAATGAAAGGGAACAGGTCCAAAGAACATAGTGTGCTACTCAAAAGGTAGATTTTTTTTTTTTTATTTGGAATTGTTGTCCTCACTGTATGCTAATCACCATCTGTAAAAAAATCTCCTGTGATTTTAAAGTAAGGTCTCAAAAAGCAAGTTGAAAAGGGAACTCCAAGAACCTACAGAAAAATAAAACAGAAGCATGTTGACTGCTGTCCGTTAGCTGGCTAATCTGTACAGTTAAAAAATGAGGCTGGATTTGACAAGCTCACCAGATGCCTAAGCAAAAGTGGTCTGGTCAACAGTTACTAAGGTGACTGTGTCTCCTGAAATGCTATCCGTTCTAGAACACTGTCTTGGTGCCTCAAGTCAGAAAAGGGATTCCCAAATCAGGATTTTAGGAAAACCTAAGCATTTCAGATCACTTACTTGGTTGTTTCGGAAGTGAACCATGCCTATAAAATTAGGGAACTTTACATGTCTAGTTAGGTCAGTGAAAGCTGAGGATTCTCTGCACCTTTTCACGCTTCAAAAGTCTTGGTGATGCTAATATTTGAGATACTACTCTTAGGGACTTTACATAAAGATTTCTGTTATTTGGGGAAAAAATGAGGATAGATAAAATGGCAATGTCTGTCTCGGGAAGTGATCTAATTTTTAAACTTCCCCGCCAACAGGAACACGTAGGAGCTTAACTGGGAAAGCTGTGGTAACAGTCCACTTGAGGTTCCTAATCTGAGGAACAATCATGCTGAGTGTATTGCAAGCTAAAACCTTTCAGTCCAACGAGCAGCTTAGCTCCTGGCATTTTGATGGCTTGTGAAGTCAGTGAACGTGCATTCTAGTAGGGATCCTCTTGACATGCATGTTTTTGTCTAGAACATAAGCCAGCTCACGGAAATTTGGCAAAGCTCATTATGTAATAGTTGAGCCTGACACGCTGGGAAAGGAAGGCAGGTTCTGTTCTTCTCCTGCCTTTAATGCGAACAGTGATCCTGTTCGTTTGCCCAGTCATGTGATCCGGAACAGTTCCAACTCCTCACGCTTCCTTGTTGATAACCCTTCGGCAAAGGGATTTACAGAACCCTTTTGCAACGCCTGACACAAAAGAATAAAAGCATATTCTAAGTTTAGTTCACCCACTGCTGTTTGCTGGCAGCCTGAGGCTGTGTCTGCTGACAGACGCTGGGGTGACAGAACTAGTCCATTCACAAATTATGAGCACAGGTGTTCCTTTCTGTCCATCACTAATTATTATGAAAAACGTAGTTACTAGGGCATAAATGTAAAACATCTGGAAGAAAGCAAGTGTCTTCTTTTCTGCAGGGTTAAGCAGCTGACAGATGAAGAGGAATGTTGCATCTGCATGGATGGGCGTGCTGATTTAATCTTACCGTGTGCTCACAGTTTCTGCCAGAAATGCATCGATAAATGGTAATGCATATTGAAGAATTTTAATTATTTTGCAGTATGTACTGGTTATCTGACACGTTTCAGTTTCGTCTGACAGATTCCTTAGTTCCCACATAATTTAATATCCGAAGATATTTCCAAGCTAATGTACATACGATACATAACAAGCTTGAGTAAAATCAGGCCGCAGCAGAAAGAAAGCAGGGTTTTTAAACCTTACAAAGAATTTCATTTTGGAAAAAAAGGAGATGTGAAAGTGCTTTTCAGCATTTTTTTTTTGTAATTTCTTATGCCTTTTTATTCTTCTAAAATTAAATTATTTTATTCTCGCTCAAGAACTAGAGAAGAACAGTATATGTGGATGCTGGCATGTTATGCTTCACAAAATCTCAAAACTTGTAAGACTATGCAAATATGAAGGCAAGTTGGATTGTCTGTCACTCCTTTGGGAGATAACTACCAGAGGGATTTTTTCCATATGGTATGCTTTCGCTTCAGATACCATTTACTGATTTAAATGTATCAGACTTTTCCAGAAAAATATTTCTTCCCAATGGCAGCACCTTCAAATTTATGTCTAACATGTATCCTACAATGTTATGTTCAGCTTCGTAGTAAACTGAACAGCTTTTTAGCCTCTGGGTCTCTGTGATACTCCAGTTGTTGGAAAACTGGGCGAGAGACATTGCTTTGTGGAGGAGCAGAGCTCTTCCCTGGCCACGCAGGCATGCAGGGATTAGGCAGGTGTGCTGGCAGGCTGCCATGAGGGGGTACACATGTGCTCTGCTAAAGGCCTTTTTTTGCCTAGTTACTGCAAAACATTTTGTGTATCATTTGTGCGTAAGAATTTGGTTTGTGGCTTTTCAGACACTTACCGGAGAAGTTACTCGTACAACACCATGCTCCCACAAGGAAAAACCATAGTAAAAAAATCCCTGGATCTCAGGATATAACGGGTCATCTTTCTCTTCTGGGAAAACATTTTAACATCTATCAGCAAGACAGGGCTTAGTTTAAACTTTAGTTTAGTGGTGGAGAGTGAATCCTGTGCTGCTTTGGCTGATGAATCAGCTGCATTCCTAGCTGAGTTCCAGTTATACCATTTTCTTTTTTTGGTAGGCAGTTTTTAAGGTTCATCTCTTCTTAATTTAGGCATACAACAGAGACTCCCAGCTCAGAAGCATTGTTTGGGACCCCTGAGGTGGTGAAGGGGGATGGGGCCCTGAGGGACCAGGTCCAAAATTCAGTGATGTTGAGTATTTCCCCCAGGAAAAGGGATCCTTCTCTTTATCTGGGGCGCTTATGGGGTCCTGTTTCTGCAGTACCTCAGCTGAATATCTGAAGATAGGAAGAATTAATTTAGACTGTGATTTCCATGTAAACTTTCTGGACTGGTAGCTAGATGCATTCTGCTTAACCTGAGCAAATGATTATGAGGAACACAATTCCAGATTTTCGCTCCAGTGCAGCTCCACTCGGAATTGTTGGCCAGTCTTCCTCATGAAATTGTTAAAGAAAAAAATAGATAGGTGGTCTAGTCCAGTTAACCTCATCATTCTTGAAGCTCTCACTGAGTTGATTTTTGGTTTCTCTGTGGCTTTTGTTTGTCTGTTTGGGGGCTCTTCTGGCTTTTTTTGGTCAGGAAGACACCATCAGTGAAAAATCCTCATGTCTCTGACTTCCTCACAGGAGCGACCGTCACAGGAACTGTCCTGTGTGCCGGCGGCAAGTGACTGGGGCGGGGGATTCTTGGGTGGTCTCAGACGCGCCTACGGAAGACGATGTTGCCACTTACATCCTTAACATGGTGGACGAGGCTGGCCAGCCCCACAGACCCTGACCCTGGCCAGGCTGAGCAGAGCAGAGCCACTTGAAGCTTTCGTTTTCATGGACGTCTGTTTTTACCTCCCATTGCCGCTCTTCCAGAGTCCGTCTTTTATGTCTCCTCTTGGCTGCTGGGAATCGACGCTGCTCCTTTAAAACATTGGGTGTATGAGCGTGTGTGTGTGTGTGTGTGTGTGTGTGCAACCCTAATGATCAAACTGTACCTTCAGTAAACTCTTTTGATATTAACAGTTCAAGTACTAGACGAAGTGGTTCGTAACAGCACAACTGCAACTGCTAACTGGCTGGTTGAACAGCACAGTGTCCTACAGAGGTGAACCTTGGCACGTGGCTTGACCTCAAAAGTTCTTGCCCTTAACAGCAGTCCCTTGTAGTTTCACGTGAATAAAGATGACGAGTTTAGCGCTAGCGATTGTTAGTTTGAAATTTTACTGCTGAAACTTGAAGATGTCCCACTGCCTGTTCTTTGGGAGTCAGCTATTGCTGCTTTTAGGGTTTACAGATACTTATATCAATCTGATCTGTTATGACTTTTAGCATTAATTATTTTAAATCTGTTTTGGAGAGTGTAGACAGCTCTGTCCATGTACTTGTGCACTTCCCCTTGTTCTTCTAAGACTTAATCTCTTAGAATATTTTTATATGATGTTTAGCATAGTCTTATTAGCTTGGAAACATTAAACACTTTCATACACAATCCTAAAAAACCAGTAAATCAGTTTCTCTATAGTTTTTGATAAAAAACAGCCAAAATTATTTCTAAACGCTGGGCATGTCTGAAGAGAATGCCTTTATTTGAATTAGCAAATGAGGTGTAGTTTAGTCTGATGCTGTGGTTTTATCTGCTCCTCTTGAGTTTTTGAAGTGGTGAAATCAGAGTTATAAAGTATGCGAAGAGTTATAGATAATCTAAGGGTGCTGTGCTTTTTATCCACAAGTGCAATATGCTTTTATGTAGCAGAGGGGAACTTCAACAATAATGTCGCTCGCAGCACGATGTGCATGTGACAACCTGGGAAAAGGGATATCACAACCAGAGTGCAAAGGCATTTTGTGGCTAGCAGAATAAAATCTTTAAAGAGCTCAGTTTTGGCAGTTTAAAATTGTTAGTATTCAGGAAACCCACCTTAAGCCTCTTTTGCATAAATAGTGTTAGGGAAGTGAACTGCTACTGTAGAGAATTAGTGAATAATGTTTTTAGATACATATTAACAAATACTACTTTTTCTCACTCAATAGCCTTGAGTTAAAATACTCAAATGTAGCATTTGATGGAATATCAGCATAAACCTTGTGTACTGTAAGACTGCATTTTTATTTACAATACTCGTTAAAATTCAGTGACGCCAGTGTCCCAGACAGGTTCTGAACTCAAAAGCATGTGCACACATAGATAATGCACATTTAGGTTATTTTTCTTAATTGGCTACAAAGTTATTTAATTACATTGTGAACTAGATCTTGAGAATCTCTCTATTATACTCCAGCTTATTAAAGAATGTGCACAGCATATGGCACCTGTTTGAGCTTGGCTTATGGCACAGTTGTCAAATTTATAGACTTTAAGACAGATAAGCAACGTACTCTTCCTGTGTCTGTTATCTGAAAGCCAGTATGGCTTAGTGTGTAAATCTGTATTTAGCTATGGAAAAATCCATTTAGGAGTGTATATAGCTTAGAACTCTTTTTTTTTCCTTCGTTAAGCCATTGATAGCAATGAGATATTCTTCAGAAAATGTGTGGAGTGTTTGGTTGTTAAAAATAGTTTGGTTGTTAAAGGCAGTCATTGTTTGGGCCGAAAATTGTTAATGGCCCAGAATTTTCCACTAAAAAGTTTGCAAATATTCCTAATCACAAACCAGTTTGGTTTCTTTTTGCTCTTTGAGCTTGCATTAGTCCATGTTCAGAACTTTCAAACAACCTTTGAATTTTTTAAACTTTTTATATCACTGGAACAGAAAGAACATCTAAATGAAAGCTTCAAGCCAACTTTATTTTTCAAGTATTTCAAGAATTATTCTTCTGAACGGAGATTTTATAAGTTGACTTTCTGCTGAGAACTTACATGAACTTCTTAAAATGTAATTTTATAATGATGCAAACAGGTTGTTAATTGCAGCATAATGACACTTGCAATTACAATATAAACTAATGCAAAAATTATTTAAATAGTGAAAAAGTAAACTTTGTATTCTGTACAGCTTTTTTTAATTAAGTTGCTGTAATTCACACTGCTGTGATGTAGGTACTGTAATGTGTGCCTTGTAAAATATATGTACTGTATGTTACATGGAAAAATAGGTATATTAACACTGAAGAACTAGTCATTTGGTATTGGTTGGTATTACTTAGTCTGAAGCGCGACATTTAGCAAACAAGTTTGGAAAAGGCAAAGGAGTCCCATTGGCATGGACGTGGCAATGAGTTTCAGAAGCTAGACCTTGAAAATGTGAATTACTACAAATAACTGTTAGTGGGGGGCATTAGAACAAATTAACTTTCTTGTGTTAAGTGACCATTTCTTACAGGTTTAATGTGAAATTGCAATTTAACCGTTAGAGATCGTATTAATGGCTAAGGGCATTCCACCATATTAAACTTTGTGTATGAATTGTCCAATAAAGTTACTTTGGAAGAAATGTCAGAGTTCTTTTCAGCTTTAAGGAATCTCCTGGATTTTCATACAACAGAAGTGTGAAAACTGAGTTTTAATCCAAATACAATTGCCTTGTACAGGTGATGTGGTTAAAAGTGTGCCATTGTGAGTGTGAGCTCTCCTAAACTTTGAAGGGTGCTGTTAACAAGGTGGCTTAATGGAGCTCTGCAATAAAGACTCGCTCTGGTTCTTCTTGAGTACACAAATAAATTGGGATATTCTGCAGTGATGGGAAAACTAACTCTTAATTCTTAAAAGGACAATTTTCTTTAGGAAAAGGATTTTTACTTTTATTTTCAGAGAACTGCGATATACTTTTGCCCTGAGTTATTTCATCATGTTTCAGATGGTATTTTAAAGCTTAAGAATGCTAAGGTTTGGAATATTTTTTAATTTTTCCCTGTTTTTAAATCAGAATTGAATGATGTAATTAATGTAACTGTTTCCTCTGTCTAGTTACTTGGCTTACCTGTTTGGATCTTTCGAAGCCAAGTGAGAAATGGGAGAGGAATTCATTAACAGAGCAGGAAATTAAAATGGAAAGAGTGACGAGTTGACAGGCACACCAGGAGGTAGGTGTCCTTGGGCAATTAGCAAATGTTTCTATTTACCAGGTTTCAGGTTTAGGCACCTTATCAATGTAATGTGCATGTTTCTTTTTCCAGTGGGAAATGGTACATTTAACTTCTGTACCTTTCCTTTAAAGAGAATTTTATATATAATTATAAAAGTTTTCTAATCCAGACTCGTTCCAGTACTGGAAACCAGGGCAAACAGTGAGATCCCTGTGCTATAGGTTTGAACTGAATTGTTAAATTCCACCCCTCTACAGCTCTGTGTGCCAAAAATGCATTATTTTTAGAAGGAACATTTAGCTGTGGCTCTTTGTGTCCAGCTGAATCCTGGAAGAGCAGCCCCCTCAGGGAGCCTTAAAGATGTTTGATATAAGTAGGAGCTGTACGTTATCCTGGCTGCCCTTAATCCTTGACACTGCATATACAGAATTCCTTAATTTTGTATCCACTAACTGCTCACACTCTTTAATGGAAGTAATTTCGTTGTGACTAACATTGCAGTAATTAATTATTTTTTCTGTTGTTAAATCGTTCTTGAAGATAACTTTCTAAAGGTTTTATCCTCACCTGTTTTAAGTGGGTGAAGGGAATTGTGCTTTCTTATGAGCATGTCTCAAAAATCAGTACTTTCAAAACTGAATTTTTGTTAACTGTCATTTCTTCAGATGTTTGGTTCTAAGGCCTAGAATTTACCATATAGAAATGTTCTTTAAAGACTGAACATTCTTTTCCTGTTGCTGAAATTAACCTGAATGGGACCCTGTGCTTTTCGGGTAACCACAGTGTGCAATCACCAGATAATGTTTTCCTGGGAAGCAGCCATGTCCCACTCAGTGTTGTATCTGTGAGGGATGGGACAGCACGTTCTGCTTTTGTATCTGAGCTGCCATGATTAATTATCAGATGTTTGCTTACATATTGTTTACCTCACTAACCTATGAAGATTCAAATATTTAACACTGGGCATGGGGTTTGTAAGTCTAATATTAAAAAAAAAAATTAGCAGTTTTGGGAACCTGGGTAGAACTTTGGACAGTGTGTGTCTGCTGGACTGAAGAATACAATCCAACAGGTAATTAAAGGAGCGCTCTTCTTTGATTCAAAGTGCTAGTTAAAAATGCAAGGTGCTTTTGGGAAGAAAGCCTGAAGAAGCTGGAAACCTGCCCTTCTGGAATTTGCGTGTGGAAGAAGGGAGGGGGTTGATACAAACAGTCTGTGCTTCCATGCTGGCGTGGTTCTGACCTGCTTTAATAGACCTTCTAAAAAATACTTCTTTACGTGAGACAGTCATGGTGAATGATTAGTGGTGTTGGTGTCTCACTGTTCTGAAGTGTTCTCTGGGCTGTTTACACTGTATGTAGTGCTTTGATAGGTATGGGAATGCACATTGTCCAGCTACAGGTGAACTGTGCTCTTGTTCTTCTCTGGTGCTGCTCATGAACAGAAATAAAGGGTTTGTGTACTGGAAGAGAAGACATTTTAATCTTCATCTAAAAATCCGTATTACATTTCTTACTGAAGTAGTTTGTGTTAAACTTTTCCTCAAAAATCATCCCAATCTAGCAGGATATCTGTTGATACCCTCTATTTAAATCTGTCACTTGTTGGCTTCTCAGTTGTGTTTTGTCAGAGAAAGCTGTTGAGGTACTCACAGCACTGCTTAAACTGTTTCAACTGCTTTGCTGCTCCCAAACTCGGTGTTTTGACTCGCACTTCAGTACCCAGATGAGGCTGGGGGATCAGGAAGAGCTGCTCCACACCCTACCCCAGTGCCCAGTTTGGAAGATCAGGGAACCGGGGCAGGCACCAAGAGACAGGGAGGACAACAATGCAGCTTCACCTTCACAACTTAAAGCCAGGTCCAAACAGTTGGTTTTCACTAACAGCTTTAATTCAGCTGAGCTTTTAGCGCCTTCTCCTAAATATTGCTTGTCATCTTCTTTCTCTCCAGTGGGGTGTTTTTCAGTTTTCATGCTGTGTTTGTCCTTTAGTTTGGTTTAGTCTTCTGTACTGCTAACAGCTGAACTGCACGGGTTTTCAGCTCTACTTAAATGTGGAGATTTTGAGGAGTTATTTTGTTTTTTTGAGAGATACACACACAAAATGTAACCATATTCTTTGACAATTCATTAGTTTAATGCTTCCACGAGAGGCAAAAGATAAACATCATTTAACCCAGGCACAGAAAGAAGCAGCAGTTTGTACAGACACCTTTTCAGACTTGCATTTTAACTAGGCAAAGGGAACAGAAAGGTTTAGCCACAGAAGAACAATGATATGAGAAGATAAGGTGACTATGGGATGAGAAAAAAATTGTTATCCCATAGCAAAGCAAATGCCTGAAGTTTGGTAAAGTAACAGAATGGAAAAGAATCACTAGAAATTGTTCAGGTAGATAGGCTGTAAACATCAAATAACCATAATTAACCATTTCAGGTAAAGGTATTTTATAAACTGCTCAAAGCCAACAGATTTAAGGAAGTCTTGAATAATGTTTGAGCCTTACCCTCAGGGCAAATAAGAGAAAACAGGATATTCACGCAATCTGAAGCCACATTTACCGCATTCACCACCTACAGTGATGTTCAGTCCCTTTCAGTTTGAGTCAAACAGGCTGTGTTGTAACCAGGCCTGACCCTCAGCACCGCTGGGAGGAATGAGCCACTGCCCTGTCCTGCATTTGAGTCCGTGTCTACAGCAGTGACCCACACTGGATCTCCCTTTCAGTCCAGCCGCAGCCTGAGACCACGAGGTTATTGGGAGCAGCCTCCCATTAGCATGAAAGTGCAACTTTATAAAAAGAAAAGGCGGTGAAGATGAAGAACTGAACTTGGGAATGAATAACTTTTGCCTAATTAAAAGATGACTGGAAGAGATGTAGTAGTAGAAGCTTGAAAGATGTTGCTTTGTTTCCCCAAATATAGTACTATTAGCCCAGTTTATCCTTAAAAGCAGCACACAAGGAAACACAGAAAGCAGAACTTGTGGTCATGACCACTTATTGTGGTTATTGTCAAAATCCCAATTACTGTCCATTAACTGAATATTCAAACCCAGTTTTCCTTTTATTTTTTTTTAGTAAGATCTACAGACCTATTAAAACCTGATGTGTTTGAGGTAAGGAAAGCTGAAAGGTATTAAACATACACAGATTTGGTATAATAGTAAGAAATGTAAGTGACAACAAAAGCAACACTGATAGTGATCTTCAGGTGAAACAACCCAAGTAAAGCAATGTTGATCAGATGGAAATACTTAAAACTGAAATTCTTCAACCAGTCATGTTACTTATTTAGCCTGGATGCAGATGCTTTTCCCAAGTAAATTACACTGATGAAAACTTATTAGGAAGTTGTACTGATGAAAACAAGATATCTGCATTTTATGCAGCTAAAATGCTTGAACCACATTTTCAGACTTCATCCTAAGACAATTACACTCCCCAATCCTGAGATTGCATTATATGAGCTGCTAAAGTTTCTAAAAGTGAGGCCAACAGGCACTGCTGACTAAGAACTTCAGACAATTTTATTCTCATACAGTTGAGCAGCATAACGTGGTTCCACATGATTTTTAGGTGTACAGGGAATACAAAATCTGGCCCCAGTTGCACACTGCAGACATTAGGCTGGGGCACTGAAGAGCCTAAGCCAAGTCTCCCACCACCTGTGTGCAGCCCTGGTTTTGGCTGAAGAACACGTGCAATCACTGCAGGCCCCTGTGCATGACACTGGCTACCTGTAATGGTGACTGGAGGGCCAGAACTCTGCTCCTGTGTCTCGGTCTCCCTCGCAGCAGCCTTACTTCCAGGCTGCTTCCTAACAGTCTTTAGGCTTACTTCTCCCTCATGGGGCTCTTGTAGGGCTGCACAGCTGTAAGAGGTGATAAGGAATTCCTCCTTTACTTTAGTGCCATTTCCCTGCAATCACTGTTCAGGACAGCAGGTACATTAAAAAAGTGTCCCAAGGTCCTACCTTAGGGACTGCAGGCCTTTGAATTGAGCAGTGCAAAGCTGGCCCCACAGGACCCAAACCCACTGCTGCCCCTGGCCTCGAGTCTGTTTTGGTGTGAAATTACGTGCAGCTTCTACAATACACAGATACCATTATGTTATTACCTTTAATCCTTTCTGAATGAGTAGGACTGTGTCTCTTAAGGATGATCAATTAGAAACAAGATTAAAAGTGATAAATATTCCAGTAGCTGTATTTTACTACCTACTCCATCATAAATAGTTTAACATAACATGATTTGAAGTGACAGGTTTTAAGTTGGATAACTTCTGTATAAATAGACTTGACTTCCCGTTCAGCTCTGATCGACTAAAATACAGACTAAAACAAATACGTAAAAATATGTCAGAAGTAGGACCAGAACCCAGGTCTGGCATTTCTACCACTGATTCTTAAGAACACTTCCTTTTTTCAAGTAAAAAATTTCTCTTTACATGCAACCAAAATTATCTGCATAAACTTCTAAGTAATTTGAACGGGCATATCCACATATTCCCATTACAAAGCAATAAAAAAAGGTGTTGTCAACTTTCAAGGAAAGATTTGTCATGATATAATTAGGCTCATTACAGTGTACAATAGTGATTTTGACACTATGTTTTGTACTTGCTAGATTAAAAAGCATTCATCTGTTGTTCTCTGCTGACATCCTACATAACAGGAAGTAGTTCATTAGCCACCGAACAAGATCACCCGATTTTGGTTTTGTTTTCCAGTATCCCTGCTGAAACGTTAAGTTAAAAACTGTGTTGCAACACCGTCCAGAATGAGAGGGTAGCCCCAAAATTATGCACCCCATAGAAACTCTTAATGAATAAAGGGTTAAACTTAGGAGTGCTAATGCCATGACTGGTTCTGAGGCTTGCAGGACAAAGCCAGGTGCGCGTGTACTGTCAGTATCTGTGGGATCCTCAGGTGCACGTCACAGATGCACTGGGGATGCTCTCTCTTGTTTCCCAAGCTACAATGCAGGGCACAGTTAAGACAGTATGAAACAAATCCTACATGATTCTGAGTTTGCATTTAATATTTACAGCAATTTTAAACAGCCTAATGTTCGTGGAAACTGAAATCTTTGCAATGAGGATAACGCAGGAGAGGACGGCAGCAAACGCTGTTTACCTTCCACAGATACTCCCTTTTTTCTCTGTACTGTTCAGTTCTGTCCTGGTAGCATCAAACACAGATGATCTGATGTTAATTAGCATCTCATCCTGCTCAGGGGTGAAATGTTCTGCTTTCTCTGAGTTCGTAGCTACTTTGTCAGAGTAGAAATGTCTTCTGTTCTCATGGCATCGGACAGGAAACTGAGTTCATTGCACAGCGTCTCGTACCTGAAGGCCATCCGGATCTGTGCAACGTTTGTCTTTCGAATGTCATTTCCCTCAGGCCCTTCTTTACAATAATTCACCCCTAAGAACTTCTGTTTTTCCTGTGAACGGGATGACATGTAAAAGGAAGAAGTCAGTTCCACTGCTTTGATTTACTGCAGAAACGAGTGTTTGTTCGTTGAGTGAGTCCAATACAAGTGAAAAGAGCAGCTTTGACCAGCTGGCCACTGAACTCTACTTCAGAGTCTTAACCAGTTTTGGAGATTTTAAGGCCAAAGTTTATATGTATAATCACTCAGAAGTGCACTCAGTCTGGCTTGCTAAAACCCTCTGTACTAGTGTTTGGCCTTCAATGCTACATCTTTCACGTAAGAGGTCAAAAAGAGGTTTAGGTTTCCTTTGTTAGTTAGATGTTGTACAAGAGGAAAATGAGTAGTTGTCACTAAGGGAGTATTGGAAGAAACAACAGAATATACTTCTGAAATCCCTTCACATACCAGATCCTTGAGAGAAGTGTTCAAAAGCGACAGATGAGAGGATGTTCTAAAATAAGTCCTAGAGAAAGCCTTGCCTGTGTAGAATTTTAAAGCCAAAAGGGGATTTAATCTAATCTGACTGCCTATCTAAACCGGAATATTTTCTGTAGTTCTCTCTTCTAAGCAAAAATATGTCTTGCTTATGACAGGCAGTTTGTTTTTACTTAATGCAAGACATGATGTATAAAATTACTGGCAATGGGATATCACCCAAATAATTAAAAGTTTGGAAGCGGAGACAGAATTGAGTTTAAACAGGCATTTGGTCTCTCTACATGTGTTGGGAATTCCAAAACAAAGCTGAAGGGGAAAAGCAAAATTAATACTTTACTTTTAAGTAAGACTGCATAACAGATAGTCTGGGAATATTTCTGGAAAACAGGACAGGGATGTGCATAAATACACCACATAAGCACCTGCTATTCAGTGTTCAGACTACTGACTGCTCAGTTCCAACTTGCCCTAACATTCCCAAAAGGGATTTTCCAGCCCTGATTACCTTATCTGACAATCCACTCTGTAGAACGCTGTTTCTTGCTATTTCACACAAGTCACAGGTACTTAGTTTCCACACCTGGGCTGCAATGGCATATTCTTCCATGAGAGCTTCCTGTAGCGCCAAAATACATTTAGATTATACGTACATAAGATATAAATGGGGATACGTACTCATTACTAATTAAGGAATTTATACATGCTCTTTAGACAGCTGTGAAAAATTAGAAGTTTAAAATCACAATTACTATGAACAGAACTGTTTATTTCAAGTTTCCCAAGGACTTCTGCTAAAGAATCAATAGGCACTGGGTATCAAGTTGTCTCAGTCTAAGAAATTGCAGCCTGCAGTCCAGATCCTTAGAGGCATTTATTAAGCAATTCCAGAGGAAATCCCAGGGTATATAAACACCTAAATCTTCACTGAATATGCACATGGACAGGTAGCAGGGCAGTTTCTCACTCCGGCCCTTCCACACCAGCTATGGCTCTCAGGGGCTGTCCCAGCTGAGGCCCTTCCACACTGGTGTGCCTGGGCCGGTGCTGTGGGACATCCACACAGAGTCTTTTCCAGCAGAGACGGGTCCCAGGCCAGGAGCCAGCCCGGGTACAGCACACCAGAGCTCAGCCTGTCCTCGGGACACAGCTGGGCAAGGCACAGGCCACTCTGAGGCACAGCCTGACTCCCGTCAGTGCCAAGCACAAAACGAGGCCACCAGAACCAGTGACCAGGCACTTCTGTCCTGCCAGGCCACCCAAGGGCAAGAATCCGTTCCAGTTCAGTGAGCAAACAGCTCATATGTCATCTTGAGCTTGCACATCGTGTTTTTGTAATGTACTTCCCCGGATTTATTAGTAAGGAAACTGGACTTTCCTGGCACTCTAGAGGATTGTTTATGAAGGCTTAAACCTCCCTTCAGCCTCATCCTTCATTCTATACTTCAACAGCCAACACTGGAGAGGCAAGAGTACAAAAGAAACATAATTAGGAAATCAGACATTTCCCCCTGAAGCCTCAGAGTGACTGAGAGTGAGGAAGAAGAATGAATGAAGTGACTGAAACACATGACACCGTATCCTCAGCATAGATACAAAAGAGCTTTCAGGTCATTCTGTTGCCAAATTCAAAGCCAATGCTTTTTTCACAAGTCTTACCTTTGTGTAGTGAAACTGCATAGGATCATCTGTGGAGAGAGAGACATGCAGGCCCTTATGGAGAAATTCCCTCAGTGGATTTTTGGAGTACTCCAGGAATAGGCTGTTGTTACTAAGTGGAGACATGGCAATGGGTATTTGTGCAAGGTAATAAAGGTACTGGAGGACAGGACTCTGCAAAACAAAACACAGTCGGCATTTAATGGTGCTATGGGATAATGAAAAAAAAAGGATTTTCTTTGGATAAAATGGAAACAGCTCTACAGAGGGAGGACTAAGATCAAAAAAATTAGGTTGACATTAAACCCTGACTCCTGTAGAAGAAAAAAAGTCTGAATTTTGAATGTTACTGATCTTTATAAAAATAATCTACATTCTTCAATATATGTCACCTTTTTAAAAATAAGGTGATGTAATACTACTGTAGATTAGTAAGTGTATAAAACTATTATTACATATTATAGACACTGCATTTGATACTAACTGCATGCCTTCCCCCAAACCCTGAAATTCATGCATATCAGATGTCCAGGAACTGCTAAGCAATTTGTTTTTTTCAAAGCTGCTGTCCAATAGGTCAATTTTAGGAGCAAAAGAAGTTTTAATTCGTTAGAAGTCATGTGTTGCTGTTGTAAATAATATAAATAATCTGTGATTGCCTCATTTTTATTTTTATTTTCATTTTGCCTTAACCAACCTATGACCCTAACAAGTGCCTCTATTAGTGTTATTATTAGTAGTATCTGCCATGCCAGCTTATCACACCAGGTCAGGCAGGAGAGAGTGAAGAGGAGAATGCTTTGGTCACACACAGCCTTAGTACTACTTAATTTTAAGGAATTACTAATTGCGAGCATAGTATCAGACATGATTTTAGGCAAACTTTTTCTTTGTTCTTGGATATGTTGAAAAATACAAAGATTTTTCCAGCATTAACCAAAAAATCCAACTTACAAGGGAACTCTTTCTAAAAAATTACAGTAAATTCAGTGCAAGTCTGCCACCCACTGACCAATTATTTTAATTACGAAACAGTGCCCAGCAGATGAGCTGAGTGATGGTTTTTATTAACTAATGGGCCAGGAATTATAACGTTTGTTCTGTCATAACAGTCGAGTTCTGTCTAAAATATTGCTGTGTCGTTCAGCTATGTTAAATTTCTTGATCATAATAATCAAACCCTGAATGAACCCTGAAGTACAGAAATGCCAGCTAGGGAATACGATCTTTGTCCCTGCACAGAAAAAAACCCAGAGCTTTCCTAAAGTTCTTCTGGGACTTAAACCAGGGAGTAGTAACAAGTCTAAGCAAGTCCTTAATTTTTTCTGTGTAATTTTAGCTCTGCTTGGAGTAACCAAAACCAGGTGCTGCCAAGTCTTTGACATAGCTGAACAGCTCATCTTCCCTGTAAAGACACAGCTTTAAAACACGTGCTCAGGAAAAGCTCTCTTTTTGTAGCTTAAGACATAGGAAGTTCAGTTGAGCTTATTTATTTCACTGAATCATGAAATAGTTTGGTTTAGAAGGGACTTTAAAGATCATCTATTTCGAACGCCCCTGCCATGGGCAAGGACACCTTTCACTAGGCCAGGTTTCTCAAAGCCCCATCCAGCCTGGACTTGAAAACTTCCAGGGTTGAGGCATCCACAGCTTCTCTGGGCACCCTGTTCCAGTGCCTCACCACCCTCACAGTGAGGAATTTCTTCCCAATATCTAATCTAACCGTGCCCTCTTTCAATTACCCCTTGTCTGTCACTGCCTACCCTCGTGAAAAGCCCCTCTCCAGCTCTCTCAAAGCCCCTTTAGGTACTGGAAGGTGCTACGTGGTCTCCACAGAGCCTTCACTTTTCCAGGCTGAACAACCCCAACTCTCTCAGCCTTTCCTCATAGGAGAGATGCTTCAGTCCTCTCAATATCTTTATGGCCTCCTCTGGACTCCCTCCAACAGATCCAATGTCTTCTTGTGTTGGGGTCTCCCAGCGCAGGAACCCCAGCACTGCTCCAGGTGGAGTTTTTGACCGAACTGAAGAGTTACTTGTGCCTTGCTAAGGAAGTTAATTAATGGGGCAGCCCAATAACTCACGTGGGATGCCCAGATAAAGTCAGTTTGGTGGCTGCTGTTTAAACCAGTGACTGACATCTAAGCACACAGTGATTAGGTGAGCAACCAAACAAATACCTTCTTCAAGAGCAATCCGTGAGAGATGTTGTCTGCGGTCAGGAAGGCTGACACAAGATGTGTGATGGAGCCGGCTTCTCCACAGTGAGGGCGAAACAGGAAAGTGCACATGCCTCTTTCCCTGAGGAGATTAAAAGCAAGTTCCACTCACAAAGGATGCACTTTATGTCCTTTATCTATTTGGTATATAATTGTCATTAACATGGTAACTTAAAAGAAGAAAATTCAAAGTTACACGTTCTCATAGTCTGATATGACATCTAATCAGGCCTACCTGTGGACTGCTGTCTAAAGGGGCCCCTTCCACCACCTGACATATTTGGGTCTTCGTCCTCCTTTCCTGCCCCAGTTACACCCCATTTAGCAATTGTCTGGCTACTGGGTGAACAGTTACTGAACAGAATTCAGTTGAGGGAACTGACAGATGGAAAATTAAGTGAACCGATGCAACCTGTGGCCACAAAATTCCTAATTCAAAATGAGGGAAGAAGTGGAAGCACATCGCCAAGAGTTAGCTAACATTACGCAGCGTGAAGAGAACCTGCCATCTCACCGGGTTAAGTGTAGCATAAAACCACACCCTGAGAAGCAGAGATGATCCAGGAGTGTTGGGTATTACACTAGACTTCACACTGTCATTTCTAGAATTATGTTATCATCTATATTGAAAGTGATGTTGGCTTTTAGGTTTCAATGGACTCTGTTAATCACCGTAGACGAATGTCCCGTAAGTATTTGGAGATGTTCAAAACGAAGAATTTCAACAAGGAGTGCTAGAGTATAAGGCAATTCTAGGACAGATGTTTAGCAACATTTCTCCTGAAAATGGATGTGAGGATGTAATTAATCCGTCCTCACTAATACCACCAAAAGTATAAACCAGTCTTGTCATGGACTGGCTGTTTGGACTCAAATACTCAGTATGATTAACAGGGTGAACAGTTTTACTGACTCATTGATGAATTGTGTCATTATCTCACCTAGCTGTAAAGAATATTTAATGATTATCTGGGGGGATTTTAAAACAGTAGTTGAAATGTCCTTGAGGAAAAAAGAAATGTTAAGTTCTGACAGAATCTCTCTTAGGAATAGAAAAAGCATGTAGACTACAGAGAATGTAAAGGAAGTCAGGAGAAAGGGATGACTTAGATAACTAAGTCATGTCTTAGTGTGTCCTTTCCATTACAAAATTAAAACCAACACCCAGGCCTGTTTGTTGCACCTACAAGGTAATTTAAGGTGGGCGTTCTTATTACGAGTTTGGATCACACAGGATGATAGAGAAAGAAATGCTTGAAGTAGCAGTGGGAGAGGAAAACTAACATTTTGAACGTTAACTTGGATAAAATTGTAAAATGACAAATCTGTGCACCTTTTGTAAGAAAATCCCCCAATATTTTATAAATAATAATGAGGCAAATCCTTGCAAGGTAAGTGATGACAGCATCATACCAATGGACAGCCTCACTGTGCCTCAGTTGGAGGCAGTTGTGCAGATCACTCAGTGAGTCAGCTGCAAATTTAGCAACACAACCTCACGTTGAATTTCAGGCTTTACTGAGCCTGATGCCAAAACCTGCTGGGATGGTCTGATCTCACAGCCAGTATCCTAACTCCCTGCATTACTTGCCCAGACTCTGGTCTCAGAGATAGTAAAACTGAGTGAGTCAACAAGTAGGCTAAAATAAGTTAGCAAGAGGTGCAGTTTATAATTGTGTCCTACTTTGTCTGATAGCAGCAGCCCTTAAACCAGTATTTCACAACACTACTTAAATTACTCTTAAATTACTAGGAAGCTACCAAGAGGCACGTACATTATATCTAGAAATGCATTGTGAAACCAAGCAAAGATCTGCAAGTCAGTTTTGTGGGGTTTCTTCTTTTGTTTTGCTTGATATATTCAGCTTTAAGGAATTAAAACCCCCCACAAAAATGCACACAAATATCAAACTAAGATATTAATCTGATGCCCTTACAATTTCCGAGTATTTCATCTGAATTAGTTTTGTAGTTAGTATTTTCAAAATAACTCCAAGTAACCCTGCTTCTGAAGATATGTAATCTAGACACTTAGTTAGAGACCAAGATACTGATTTGCTGGAAGTTTGCAAAAGAGAAAAATGACTACTTACCTCCTAAGGTTGTTTAGCAACATGATGTTCACATACATATAATACAAATAATAGCTATATGGGGGATTCTTCTCACTGGTCCAGAGGTCAGGGTTAAGGCTCTTGTCAGAGAACATATGGCCACTGTGCTTGGATTCATCATCAACACTGTCAAAGCCAGTCACCTGGTAGGAGGAGAGATTGACAGAAATCAGGGGGTTCAAGAAGCAAATTTCAAATATCACTTACTCTTGTTTCAGGACTTGCTTGAACAAAGCCTCCAGTCCCTCTTCCTTCATCTCCTGCTGCCCTGCCCTCCTACCATGCCATGCAGACAGCAGGAATAACATGTTTTCTTGAAAGAAGTTTCACCCATTTTTTAGTTCTGAGACAAACAGGAAGCCCAGGGGCGCAAAAGCCTTCAGGCTCCTGTGGGGGCTTACAGGGCTGTAGGACTCCCTCAGATCCAGACTACAATCCTTTGAACTCATCTGCTTTGTTACTTGATAAGCAGCTGAAGGCCAGAGGCTCCCAGGAAACCTCAGAGTTCCGATCTGGGGCACACTCAGACATGTCTCTCTTAACCTCGTCCCAGCAGCAACATGCCCAACTCTGTGCTGAGTTCCGCCAGGATCTACACAATGCCTCCTTCAGCTGCCTCCCCTTTGGAGGCCAGGCCTAGAGGAGAGCTCAAATACACATCCTGCATTGAGATGCAGGAGAGCACGCAAACATTTTTGGTCCTGGCTGAAAGGACAAATAAATAGCTGTTCAGCTCTTTCAGAGGAAATAAACAGCAACTATTTCACCACAGGACCTCACTCAGACTTCTATTAAATTACAAGCAAGACAATAATCTAATAACGCAAGCAATCCATGGAGAAGGAAACCTTTTCAGTGTTTGGGAACAGCTGTGGATGAAAAAGGAATTATGAGTGGAAGAGGATGCATTTCATGTGAGACAGAAAACCCACACATACTTACATATTTAAGGAATAGGTGCAATTCTTTGTGGTCTTTGGGATTGATCGTTGCTTCAAACAAAGGTAAAAAGATGTTCTCCAACATCTTCCCAAAACTAGGCAGAATATTTTTAGACCTAAATATGTCACTGAAGGGGAAAAAACAGACATATTTTTTAATTAGCTTGTATTTTCCTCCACTTTCGTATTTTCTGTTATTTGTGTATATTCTACAGCTTCAGTTCCACCAGGACTCAGAAAGTTAATGTCAGGGCAGGGATCTGTGCTCTGTTTCCTGCACTGCCTGGCACTCTGCTTCACCCAGGCTCTGCTGAAGCTCTGGATTGCTCCAAAAATAGAGGCAGTATGAAGGGGAGATGCTGTCTCAACAACAGTGACCCTTTCCCTTCCAGCAAAACAAATACTAAGAAAGGAGATAAGGAATTACCTCCCTTGAAAGATTCTGTTTTCTGAGGCTGTAACTACACCAAATGAAAGCAGAAGGTTCTGCTGTAGTGAGCCTTTCAGGAAAGAGGGACAGTACTCCTGTGAGCTGGTAAGGGCGTGACTTTACTCCAAGTGCTGGCTGCACTGTGTATGCAAGAAGTTGCTACGTAAGAAATTTAAGGAGAGGAACACACTCAGTATGTGACTGTGACAGCTCTTTCTCCACTCATATTCCAACGACGCCATTTCAGAACATGAAGCTCAGCTATGAAGGCTGACAAGATTATCAGGGGAGACTGTATGACAATATACAGTATTGGAAACAATGAAATCCCAAAGGATGCTTAAAAACTAAGAAAAACTGATACTGATTTAAGTTTGGAAACCATCACTGGGTTGCGTTTCCAAGTTCACTGTCATTTAGTCACTGATTCTGATGGTAACAATTTTGCAGAGCATTTTCTGCTCCTTCATGGAATTCAGGAGTGGATTTATCTCATTACTAAACTGTATTTTAACTTGCCTTTGAATGCAGCTTGATTTCAGCCAGTTGTAATTTCTGGTTTCAGTGTATCTTCAGACTTACAAATAACTCACAGTAGTTTTGAATAACTTCATAAAGAGTAGATTCAAACCCCATCTCCTCTATTCCACCCCCAGGCTGTCAGGAAAACGGCACCCGTGGCCAAAAATAAATTTCCCAAGCTATTGCTTACAAATAGAACTACAGGACAGCTAATGAGCCATCTAAATATTATCAGAAATAAAGCCATCGGTATGATTTCAAACTATGAAAATTACCAAGAGCTCCTGATTACTTACTAGATTCTGGGAACCTGAATTATCCAGCGCATATTAGGGGAATAAACTTTATGCTTAATGAACCATTTTGCCAAGTTCAGCCATTCATCTGGAGACCGTCCATAAATGGATAAGCGGGGTTCTGTATACTGGTACTTACTTTCTTCTAGTTCACGGGCTACTTCCTAGTAAGTAATAGATATATTTGCTTTAATATGGATACTGAAGATCATTTACAGCTAGTAATAGATTTATCACTGTATTTTCCTCAGACCAGACATAACTGTATTGGCACCCTTTAAAGATAAAGGGAATCTCATGTCTACTAAACTGCTATTTTATTTTAGGCATCCTAATAATACACTACCAAGCTATCACATATCATTTGAGTATAACTGCATATATAACTGAGTATAACTAATACCTAGATTTAGAGGACAATATTCTTTTGCAGTTATCACTAACACCTTCGTCAGGCCTATGTTTGAAGTTGGTAAAGCAGAATTACACTATTTAAACTCCAGTAAATGTCTACATAAAATATGCAGACCAACTGAGAATGTGACCCAGAATCCATGGCAGTAAGCAATTTTAAGGCAATTCATTTTAGACAAGCACTTCTATACATTTAAGAAGAGGTGACGCTATATCATGAAAACTACTGATTTTTTTGTTCTAGGAAATTAATTTGAAGCCTGTTGCAGGCATGTGCAGATAGAGATTTCTGCAGAGGCGCTTCCCTAGCTCCTCCTTCCCCAGCAGCTACCACTAACCAACTACATCCTGACAAAATATTAAGCCAGTGACTTGACCCTTGGCCACGCTCCATTAGTTTGAAACTGCCCACAACTCTGCTTTGAGCTCATACACAGCTTATGTGCATGTTCTAACTCATCAAACTATTCAGAAAGCAGCAGGGGCTGACTTAGCAGAGGTCTTTCTCTGAGGAACTGCGAGAGTGAGACCAGTACTTGGAATCACTTCACAACACTGTTACCTCTAGGTACAAATGCCACCACAAATCTATTCCAAACCCTCACTTCTCTACAGCTGGAAAAGCTTGAAACTTATTTACCTTGACCATACGAGCAAAATATTCACCACCAATATAGTTCTCAGTTTTCAGGTACAAGTCCCTCAGCTCACTGGCACCAACTGGATTGTACTTGGAATTGAATTTGTCAAATCGATGAAATGTTTGACGACCCTGGAGGAGGAAAAAACCCAAATTGGTTTTAAGAACACACAATAGTTTATAAATTAAATCGCCTAGCAATAAAAGGCACAAAAAGAAAAAGCCTGTGCAAACTTACTTCAGACATGCAATGTAGTCAAATTCTGATTTAATAAGTTATCATGCAAAAACTGTAGAAACTAGAGTTTCACACTTGGAAAACGTCTCTTTTTCTCATTTATTTTGTCATTTTACTAGACTTACTGCATGGACATCTAAAGAGTCTACAGTGAGGTCATAGGGGTCCATGTGAAGGCTTTCAAAGACTTGCTTTAAAGTCATCTTCCTGCCTTTTTTCTCTGCAACAATCCTGTCGGGCTCCGTTTGATAGGTGTGCTTAATAAACCTCAGTAAGTGCTTCTGGTTCATGCAAGCAGCAGCGTGGATATGCGTATCGACCTGAAATCAAAAGGTTACTCATGCTTATCATCCATAAGCTTCAGTTAGCAAAGTATCCATGTCAGTGACAACAGTGACTAAAGCCTTCTAAAATATTCCTTAACTAACAAATGGATTTGTGCCTAAGCAAATCAAAACGTTTCAAAAACCCTGAGATTTTGGTTTGGGGGCAATCATTCAATAAGCAGAACTATAAGTAACGTAGCCCTTAATTCACAGTTTCCTATTTAAATAAGAACATTTTCAATTAGATACATTCTAAGACCCTGGGCTCAGATTAAATTTGATACTTCCTTAAAGGACACCCTGATCCTTTAATATCCTTTTTTTTTCATTCATGAATCAACAAAGTCTTTCCAGTTATAGACTGCAATTATAACTATCCTCTCTGACTGAAAGGACCTGGAGTTCTCAGCCATTTCCAAAAGCACACATTCATTTTTGTATTTCAACCATATGAAGTACCTTAGGTCACCAGAACCAAAGAACATACTCATGAGAGATTTTTGTCACTATTTTTCCCAAGTTTAATTATAATACAGCAACTCATAATGCTGATGTATTTTTCAGATCTCTTCTCTTTTCTTGGATCTCCTCACACACTAGAGGAAGTGCATATTCTGACTATAAACCAGGATATAAACTTAATCCTAATCACTTAATTGTTAATCACTGCCTAATTCAAATATACCAGACACATTAAAGCTAAACGACCAAGCAAAAAACATCTTGCTATCTCAAAGTACAGAACATGAAGTACATTCCTAATGCACGATAAATAATACTGTGTCTAGAACAGTGGGGAATAAAAGCTGTGCTTAATATATCACACTCCTCGGAGTACTTGTATAGACATTTGAGCCCAAGTGCATTTTATACATATGTTTATTCAAGTTAATAAACATTTTCTGGTTTAGCCTTTTGTTTACTATAAGCTATTCCTGGATCAGTGAAAGACTATTAGACTTGGTCAACTTGTATGGGAGAGTGAAATAACAGTTACCAGATGCTCTATAAGCTCTAAACATTCCGGAAAAGCAAGTCATAAACACAGAATATGGACGTAGGGAACCTGAGTAAGTGTAGTTTATTTAATTGCAGAATGCACTGGCCTCAGCAGCGGCTCAGCTACTGGAATTAATGAGTCTTGAAAAAAAGCCAGAACAAAACACAACACAACAACACTTCCTCTTTATTTAAATCCACATGAATTCGCTGCTGTCAGGAGAGGAAGGAGGCAAAGCAAGGACGGGTTTTGTTTCTGTTGTTTGCCTGTATGCGAGGATCACATGACATGGTAGTAACTGCACTGCTTTTAAAATCCTGCTTCCCCTTGAGAAGTCATTCTGTGTGCCTCTGCCAGCCAGTGAGCTCCTGAGACACCTTCTCCAGTCACCACAAACACATCACATGCAGCTCTACAGCTCAGCTAACCAGGTTTATTCTGAGAACCAAGATCTGCCTTTGTTGGTTTTTAACTCCTCCTTCTCCCTAAACATGTACATATGTCCCAAAAGTTAAGAGACTTTTCTGAATCTCCTTCATGCTTTTTCCAGAGAATATGCAGTACTTTTGCTACCTTTTTTTATTACCCAGTATATTTTGACCTTTAAGGAAGCAGCAACTTCAGTAACAAAGAGTCATAAGACTCAAGTCAAAAAAGTATCACAAAGCTGGTTTACTTCACTGTTTTTTAGAAGCAATGCAACTTTTTGGAAGGTTTCAGTGACATGAGCTTTGAGCTACCCAAGCATATAGTGAGTTACTGTTTACGCTCTTGTGTATTTTCACCACTCAGTGCAGTCCTAGCTAAATGAAGTATGTGAACACAGAATCCTTAGACACAGCATAGATGAGCTGATTTGGTGAGGGGTAATTGTCATTATTGTTGTTGTTATTATTATTTTAAATGTTACCATGCTAAGAGATTGTTACTAATTTCATTGTTATTTATTATGAAAGGCTTCTACTAAAAGAATTTGAACACTGAGTTCATATAAGGGTGACAAATGCCCCCTTTGCCTCCTCCCTCTCCCCAGAAAAGACAAAAATCAGTCCCATTTTAAGCAGTTACTATTTTGTTCTTCATACACTACATGAAGTAAGCTGAAGCTTTTCTGGGCCACGTGTAACAAGCCCCTGCCACAAGGCCTACTAGCTTCTATTTGCAAACATTCTGCCTGCATTTTCAAATTTGCTACAGTGCCACTCCAGCCCAGTTTCTCCTTAGTGGAAAAAAAAAAACCAGGGCTGCATGCCGGTAGCCAGATTTCCTACTGCATTTCTTATTCTCCCCTGCCCCCAGGACAAAACCTTTTGCTCAAGGTCACATTAACCTTCAGTGAAAAGAAAAACAGAATGACCGAGAAAAGCCTGTCTTGGAACACAGTGTTAGGCCTTCAGTGAACTGTCCTTTTTAAAAAATGAAAACAGTTGTTAACATAAAGGTTTAATTCTTTTAATTCCATCCTTCAAGCGATGGTGGACATCAGTCTTCTTGTAATTCAAGGATGGCAGAATTCCCTTCACTCAGCAGTTCTCCATGTAATGAAGACAACATTTCTTCCTCTGCACCCTTCAGTTCAGATTGAGAAGGGGCCACCTTCCTCTCCTTATTGACCTGCACTTCTGCCTGCAGGTTTTGGGCTGAAATGCACACACCTCTCAGTCCAGGTGGCTACATCTGTGTGCAACTTACAGCTTGAAAGAGTTGCTACTGCCCTCCAAATCACTTCTGACCAGCACCAACTTCCGTAAACCACTCTGCCTCCTTCCCTTTTCTTCCCACATTCCTTCGCTTTCCTTCCACTGTCTCTCAGATCTCCACAAAACATCCATCTCATATCTATTTATGGATGCTTATCTGTGCATATCACACACAGTGTTGCACTGAATTAGGCACATGAGCTAGATTCAGACTGGTAAGTGGTAAGTACTGCAAAAAGAAATCCCCATTTAATGACACTGAACTTCTCCAGTGTGTAGGTTAGTCGTATCCACAGCTGCACACTACTGCATTTTCTAAACACAGAACACTTGAACTCATAAATACTTCCAGCCCTATAGCTCTGGGCTGCAGGAACTTGGCACTGAATCCTTTGCAGGCTTTACTTCAATTCTGGATTGAAAGGAAATCGTTCCACATGCCACTGCTAGACTCCCTGCTCACCATAACACCCACACTGCCTTGGCTCTTCAGGTAGGATGGCAACAGCTTTATACAACATGCTTGATTCTCTCCTTGCAGTTCTGTAACAGACATGACAGAAGCACAAAATACTCTGCCCTAGGATAGGGCAGGAATGCTCCTGCCAGCAGAAATAGTCCCTAGAGCTCGTAAGCTTGCCTAATTCATAATTACGCCATCCAGAGCAACCAGAAACCAGGAGAGACAAGATGAGAATCCCTGCGTGTCCAGCTGCTCGTTTGGCTGTACTTGCAAAACACGGAATCAACCTCCAGAGTGTCTCTATTCACCTAAATACAGAAATACACTGCTGTGAAGAGAAACAAAACTCTTTTTCTGTTCTTTTAAATTACTAAAAGCAAGGATAGAGGAAAAGCTTCCTTGATGGTCTCTACAGAAATTCTGCATTATAACGATGGATGCCTTTACACCTGATCGTACTTTGTGCTCACTTGCAAGACTGAGGGTGGACACAAGGTTTTAATCTCAGCATCTCTGCAAGACAGGAGGGCAGAAGTAGCACTCCCAGTGCTTTCAAAGCACAACAGCTTTGCTGCCAGTCAACAGTGTCAAGGCACCATTACATGTCGTGGTAACCAAGGTGCACATGGGCATTCCCTTTGGATCTCATGCTAACCCGTAAGTCTTCCCATTCACTGTCATCTTGGTTGATATGGTGAAACTGAATTTCAGCACCAAAGTCAGTAAGTAGGTACTGAGGAGAAAAGAAAAAGTAAAAAAAGAGGAGAAAAAAAAAGAAGCAAACTCCGAATGAATCAAAGTTCAGGGAAGTAAAGGTATAGATTCAGTGTTCACTCATGAGGCTTGTAATCATGTATTTAAAAAGCAGACATCTGTTAATTTAGTTCAATATTTAGTGAGATCTATAGAATTTAGTATTATATAAACCCACTCTAACTTCCTTTCTTACAAGTAACAAGTGGCATTTCAACTCTGTGGTCATAAAAACCAGATAGAATTTACTTCCTTTTTGTCTAACCAATAATTATTTAAAAAAAAAAAAACCAAAACACAGTTGCAAGAGCCTAAATCCAAACAGTGAGTCACAGCAGCAGCCAGCTATTGCAATACAGCCTTCAGCAGGGCTGTGTGAGACACTCCAGAAACTGTGTTCTTCCAGGCCCACTTCCCCAGCCCGAGCCAAAGCTCTGCTGCCACACAAGGCTGGGCATCTGAGTGAGCCTATGGGCAGGAGAGTGTGACATGCAAGAGTCACTGCTAGGACATATCCCCTCAGGTCTGGTTTGCTGACACACTGAAATAATGGCTACGCAGAGAAAGAATATCGGAAGAGGCTTGGGCTGTAACTGTTTCCTCTCTAGAAAATGACATCAAAGCTATTTGCAGTGAAGGACACCTCCTGCAATTAGCAGGATTTTAATAAAACTAAAATAATATTCAGGTGCGGGTCTAAAGGTTTGAATTTGAAGGTGTATTTCAGCTAAAAAACTTAACTGTCTGCTCTGAATTATCTAAGGCTGTTGGGCACAGAGGTGTTTTGGAAGCCCTGCTCAAAGAAAAGCCCTCACCTACTCTTGCTTTGGAGAGCAAGACTCCCTGGTACACAAAGGTTAAAGCCCAGTTCTGAGTTTGTCTGCCGCAGAGCTAAACTCTTATTCCCTAATTTCATCCTTAGTGCAGGAAAACCAGGAGTTACATGGAGAATGTGTGTTGACTACACTTTGCTGTGCATCAGCTGGAGGACGTGGGAGAGCCCTGCTGATGGCAGACTCCAGGGGCTTCTCTCAAGTCAGCACTGTCCTACATAGACAGTTGTCCACCTCCTGTGGGGAGCCAACTGGAGCCAGCCACACTGTCTTACCACCTGTGGATTCTTGTCTGTCTAGAGAAATGTATGTATCTTCATTAAAGGGCAATTTTCCAGGTCCATCTTGATCAAAACATACCTTTGGCTGCGCTCCAGTTAAGTTCAATACGTAAGATATATACGTACATGGGATTTATGAAATAGGTGAACTCACTGGACGAGAACTCACATTAAATCAGGGGAAAAAAAAGGAGGGGAGGGGACAGGGGAAAAAAAACCCAGTAACCTTTGGTTGTCATGCCAGCAGTTAAATCCTGGCCAGCTTTCTACTGTACCTTTCTAAAAGCAGTGATAGACGTTCACTGACTGACCTTGCCACTGCATTCACAACTGCTCTAATTTTGGCATTTTCCATCAGTTACTTTGGCTCTTTTATATGAGCAGACAAGATTTCGCCAGGATCTCCACACCGGTGTCTGAGGGGTGTAACAGACAACTTCACCAATCCTTTTGGAAAGTGAAGCTTATTTCTTGCTTTCCTTGCGAGCAGGATGCGCTGTCTAGGATTGACTAACAGCGAGACATCTTGAAAACATAGGCCAAGAAGTGTTACTTTCAAGAGTTTCACTACTGATACTGTTATTAGGGAGGAAGCACTTCAGGGAAGTTACAGTTCCAAACATTACTTGGGTTAGCAGGACATGTGGAACAGAAGATTATTTGGGGGCTTACAGGAATACTTATCTTTGCAGAGTGCTTCAGAAAAATACCAGTTGTAAGCTTGCTTCATAAAAATACTTTGAGCAGGATTGACTCTGCGCAGCAAGAATTTTTAAAGCACTAGCTGGCAGCAGGAATGATCTCTGGCAGAGGACAGAAAGCTTGTTCCTGCTCTCTTGAATTTGGGTGTTGCCAGAGGGGAAGCAATGCACATTTTGTCCTTTTGCACAGCATGAGTCCATTTGTCAATTGGCTTATTTAACAGGACATAATTAAAAAATAATTAAGATACACCCAGAGACATTGGACAATTGCTTTTATATCAAAAGCTGAATTTAGCAAGTACAATCTTGTTAATTACTACTTCTCAGTAATCAAACTGATTGTGGCAGTTACCCAATCCACACCTCTGTCCTCCATGTGTCTCAGTCACCATGTGTTTTATTATTAAAGTCTCTGTCAGCTAGTGAAGTGTTCTATCTGAATGTGGCACAAGGAAATATCTTGTCCAGGGTTATGTCAACTTAGGAGCTGAGTCTCTGCCACGCGAGTCCTGCTGGAGTGACTTAGCTGACAGATCCTCCCATCCCTACACTTTACAGATGGAAGCGTGAAATGCTTTAGAACCTACCTGACAGCTCATCTGCTTCTACCCTTGCGATGGCCACTGGAACAGCCACCAAGAACTTTGGTTTAGCAGATTTTGTCTTTGACAGTTTGTTATCGCGACAGTAACAAGCATTCAGTAGGCAGCAAGCACACTGGACACTATAGGGAAAAGCCAAGAGGATTTTTTGATGTGCTAGCACTAACCACAACCTAACAAGAAGGATTAGTAAACCCTGTAGTTACAAAATAAGGCTTACCATTTCCACTTGCATATAGAAACAGTGCAAAATGGACCTGAAGTGGTTAAAAACACCAGCAACAATTACTGCTTTGTGAAGAAATCTCACCTATCAAACTGAAGCATTATCACTCCAGTAACTTCCTCTTCAGGGAAGGGAAGCAAATGAAGCAGCCTAACACTGTTGCTTCCATGCTTTGAAGAGAACACAGCTCCCATGGGTGTGAATATGTCAGGAAATTAAATCAGCTCCTTGATTCCCTACCTGTCTCCTAATTACATCCCAGTGTATCTCAGAGGCAGCCAAGACTATGACTCAGATAACAATCCTTTTACTTAATATTTCACAGACTTTTTGTACCAGACACTGGTGGCAGCATGAACCCTCAAGTTCAGTTTCTGTGGGAGGTCTTTTGACATGTATTTAAACATCTATTTTCAATATGAAGTGCAATAATTATCTAAAATCTATACAGCTGCTCCTACTACAGTCTAGTAGGATTTACCTACATGAAAGCAGAAAAATGCACATGACTGTCTTGAAGTGAGTTCATTAAAATTAATTAAACCTCCATGTGGATATTTTTATACATAATCCAAGTGAGCTTCATTTGATTAACTCTGCTTCACTGCTTTAAAGCAATCTACATACAATTAAGCCCCTTTGATTCTGAATAAGTAAACAAATTAGTTTAGCATAATCCATTTAACCCATTTACATTCAAGTTAAGTTTCCTGGAGTGTTCCCATGTAGAAAAATGTTAATATTCTTAAAATAACTTAATTCAATTGAGTGGTATGTACACACCACCTCGTGCATATCATCTACACCTCCCATAAGAAAGGCAAAATTGCTGCAACTCCCACTGAAGACAATGTCATGCCTTTAATCCCTTTCACACGTACCTTTCTCACGTTATAGAAGTCTCGGTGGGGATTGCTCTTTAGTTCTTTAAATTCCGACATTTCATTTAACATCTCATGTAAACTAAATTTAGATTCTAAAAAGTTAAGCCTCCGGTGACAGTATGTTTTTCTGTAAAAGAAAACACGGAAATTAACTGTAACGTAGAACTACTTGTATCTTAAGTCGAGAAAGAACACCGAAGTTTTTACAGTAAAATCCTCCAAATTTATTTGCTTTTTCAGTTGAGTATGAGAAGCCAAGATAAGATCTGATACGCTTTCATTTTTTATGCCTTAAGAACACAAATTGTGTAGAAATACTTTTTTTTCCCCACAATAATTTCTTGTGCCCTGTTTAGAAAATCATGCTTTTTCTGTTGCTGCTTGCCTACTCAGAGCTCTGCCTTCACTTCTGTCATGTTTCTCATTCTATTTTTAACCAATGACACGGTTTTTCTCTTCACCATCTGTCAATTCATATTGACTCTACAATATTTTGGTAGCACTATTAATGTAATAGCTTTCTTTTTCCTGCTTTCTTGTTGACAGTCTCTCCTCGCTGGGACACAAATCCCGACTCAAGCACGGTCCCACTTTATTCAATACTGATCAAGACCCGTTCACCCACCGCAGGAAACCTTTGTTGGGTTATATTATTATCCAAGAGATCAGAAGCCTGAGGAGTAGGGGTGAGATTTCATCAATTAACCAGAAGCAAAGATTAAAGAACAGTGGTTCTTGACCTCCGAGCGGCCCCATGTGTGATGGGTGTGAGAGGAGAGCACTTGCTGCAAACAGGGAAACAATACCATAAGAGGAGCTTATGAAACAGGATTACTGGAAAGACCTTTTTCTTTTGGTTTATGCATATTTATCAGAGAGGGGGAATGAGCCTGCAAAAGCTTACGCTGAAGAAGTGAAAGGAGAGATGATGGCTCCTACATTCCTAAAGGTGCTGAGTATTCTAACTTGTCCTACCAAGGCCCTTCTTACTTATGGCTTCATGCTAAGACTGCTAACAGCTAACTTGAACCTTAGAAGACTGATAACTTTGAGCTGCAAAAAGAAGGGTCTTCAGCACTACTTTTTTTTCAAGTTTTTCCTCCTTGGCCTTTTATCTTCTCATTACCTGTCTCCTGGAATATAACGTACTGGAACTGGAAATGCATTTATCCCTTGCATACTGTAACCAAAGCCTAGTCGAGCTAGCACAGATTTGGAGCAGGAGTGCTGATAATAATGCTGGCAGAAGCACAGAGGTTTGCTCTTGAAAAAGGGCCTAGGGAATGGGACAGGTCTGTTTAGCCCATGTGCTCTGCCACTATCACAGCACAAGGCCAACAGACAGACACAGGTGTCAGACACAGACTCAAGGGGGAAAGAATGCATCAGGTGGGACCAACTGTTCACATTGTCAGTGGTGATCTCTCCAAGGCAGAAGGACAGGAATGCAGTGCTGGCAGAGAGGGCAAATAGCTCAGAACAGTCTGGGTTCCTGATTAGTTCCATCCTAAAAATGGATTCTTTTCCTTTCCCGGTGCTGAGGCCATGCTGTTTCCAGGCCCCAGCTGGGAAGTAAGCTTAAAAACTGGATGCACATGCTCTCATTATGCACTGGGCAAGGACACTGCTTTGTCATGAGTGTGTCAGTGACTGATCCGTATGCTCTGCACATGCAGGGGCTCTCTTCACGCAGCAAGAGCAGGACAGACATGAAGGAATTCCAGACAACTGTTCAAAAACCTCAAATTCAGCATAAGTCAAAACAAAATTAAAAAAAAAAAAATAAGTTGAGGTTCAAGTTTCAGTTCCCATGCTTCAAGAAGTTTGGGTCAGATTTGACTTGAATGGAAACACCTGGCCAATTTCTTGCTGTTAACTGCTTTTTATTTTGCCATGGTTGATGCAAAGACACCGAAGAAATTAAATATGGCCATATGTGGCATTGTGTTTTCTCCTTTTGGGTTCTTCCGTGGTGCATTAATGCTCAAGAAAGGCAAAACAAAACATGACTGAGTATGTTGAGGAATTAAATATCCCAAAAGAGAGGAGTACCAAACTAAAGGTAACCAGCGGCCTGAAAGGGCAGAGAACAACAAAAGAGAAACGTACGTTGGCCCATCTGCAATCAGAGCAAGAACGTGGCTCAAGTCAAGGGTGTAGGTCTCCAGGTCAGGATACGGCAAACTCCGAGGCTCATTGAGTTCCATCATCTCCTTGCTGTCATAAACAAAGGGAATGCCACCTTTCAGCTTGATAACATAATCCAAGTTGTCTGGAGCATCATCAAGATTGTAAGGATCTTGATTTTCTTCTGGGGGTGAATGGAAATCTAAAATAAATTTACATTACATTTAGAAGAAATAACCTACAGAAAAGGCAAAACAATTACAAAAAGAACTTTCTGCTTCTATAATGCTTCATTTCTAGCAGATCTTCATACTTTAATTAAAATCACATTTTCACTTACTATAAAAGACCTGCTGTTACAACACAGCTTGATTCTGACAGGCTTGAACTGCAGTCCCTTTCTAAATTAAGTGCCTATCTTAATTCAAATGTTATTTGTTATAAGAGTTCTCTGAACCAATGTATACGCAGATTTAGTGCTATTCTTTATAATGTATGATGGAACAATTTGCAAAATGAGTTTGCAGAAGTATTTCAACTAGGATGGTTGAAAGTACAGTTGAGATTTTTGAACAATAAAATAGTTGTGGACTTCATATTTTGACTACATTTTAAATACATGTTGACTTCATTATTTTCTTTTCAGCTTCTGACTCACTGTAGCATTTTTGGAAGTCTGTACTTAACCACACAGTAATGCAGCTGTTCTCATAGTGAGAACAGCAGTCAGGAAAGAAGCAGCTGTGCCTTACTGCTTCACCTCTGCCCTCTCAACTGCCCCCACCACCTCCTCTCGACCATCAGTGAATGCACCTCACTCGTGGCTGGGAATGAAATAACTCGAACACTCAGGACTTCTCCCTCTGATCAAAGCAGTGGCTGGTTGGCAGGTTTTGGAGGGGCTGGTTTAATCAGTTGGTTGTGTTGTGTTTTGATTGGAGTTTTTCAGTTTGTGGGAGTTTGTGTTTGATGACTTGTGCTAATTAAGACATTGTGTAATGAGAGTTGTGTTGTAAGTTTGAAATCGTAACTGTAAAAAAGTTATTAATGTAATAATAGCTTGGAAATATCTCCCTGGCAGCTGTTCCAAAATATCATTCCTGTCTTGAATATTCAGTATGCTGCCCTCTTTACACTCTTACTGGATAAAAACCGCTTGAGAACACATTCATTCACCCTCTTTAAACCACTGAGCCAGAAGGTAATTGATTCAAAAATGCCACTCCACGGCTGAGAGTAAATTGCCACCAGTATGGACACATCTGCAGTGGCACATCTGTGCAGGCCAAAGGTGGCTCCTCGCAGGCTGATCCAAAAGCGAGCGGTGCAAACAGCTGAACGCACGAGCAAAGCTTCCACGACACAGCCCACCTCAGTGACAAATACGGCTTGTGACATACACTGGGAGAATATGTTCAACCCAATAAGCCTTGTTGAGAGATCAGTTTATTTACCCAGGCAGAATGCCCAACAAATATGACTATACAGCTTCCAGTCTTGACCTGGCAAGTGTACCCTGCCTGTGAAATTCCTGACTCAGGGCTTGCTAACCGGCTTGTCTGTATCACGCTTCCATTTACGATGTGGATGAGCTCATCATCCCTTTTATGCCTTAGTTCTGTGTGCCAAGATGAGGAGGAATGACTTTTCCCTTTAAACCATATCCATGTAGCTTTTTCCTGGGGGAACACAACTGTGCTACTTAACATCCCATTTGCTGAAAAAATAATGAATGAGCATCTAGAATGGGTTTTTAACTTTTGACAGCTTCAAAGTTTCAGATTAGGCCCAGGATTTATAACTCAGGTCTGTCAGTGATTCTCCACTCCCTGACAGAACAAACTACTGAGGCAAAGACCCCCCCGAAGAGATCACCACAAAAATCCAGCTTCCCTTTACTACAGCAGCGCACGGGTTTAATTCTGCATTTCAAAATAATTTTTAAATTTTTAAATATAATTCAGTCTTTTAAAAAAGGACACTGACTTGGACACACTTCATCTTCAACCTTCCATTTTTCATCTCGCATGCTGCACAGGTACTGAGACGTTGTCCTTGGGAAGCGATGGTAGGCAAGGCGGGAATACTTTTCTCGAATGAGAAGGGCTTTCACCAGGCTCTTGGCAGCTTGTTCATAGTCATCAACTGTAACCTGAAAGGAAAACCTGGATAAATACTGACAGAAATAAAACAGCCGTGTTAGCAACAAACCCAATCCATGCCAGCGACAAGGAGACTGAATTCCCAGAAGTATTTAGTGTATGACCCTAAGGATCTTGCCCCAGGTGTTGGGAAGCCAGTGGTAGAAGCAGAACCTAAATACCATATGCAAAACAACACACACAATGGTTTTTCCCCTCCTGCCATACATTACCCATTTGTTGAATATTTGATTATGTTTTTACCCAATATATTATTATAAAAAGTATAAAATAACCTGACTTTGACTGTAACCGTTTTACAAATCACTGAGTCCACAAAGCCATTTAGAGTTTGTTGCAGAGAACCATAATATTATTGGCATTTTACACTTCATATACCCATATGGGATTTCCACCACCCCCCCCTAGATACAGAAAGGGGAAAAGCAATGGTTTCTTACCCCTGCACAGTAGTCCCCACTAATTGAAACTCTCTGGAATTCTGGTACATCATATGGCACTTGGACTGGCACAAAAGCACTTGGAAGAACTGGCGTTGCAGGAGACAGGACGGGATTGGCCGGTGGTGCTTTCCATTCCTGAGATGGAATTTGTAATGACAAAGACTGGGATCGAATCATCTTGAAACTTTTCTTCCTATGAATTCACGGTATAAAACATAATAAGCCATGGTATAAAACACTAAATACACTGGAAAACTGACTACAGCAGAGAAGTCACCCCCTAGGAACTCTTACAAATTAAATTTCTCATACCACAGAAAAAGTGTTGGTCACAAAGTATTTGTGCTTTTAGCTTTTTCCTATTGACATTTCCCATGATATACACTGCACACAATTGCACTTACCCTCCACGTGAATCCAGTATGCCACAATTTATTTACAATCACTCTAAGACGCTCTAAGGTTTTTGTTTCACTTCTTACAAATTCAGTTTCACCAAGTCACTGCACAGAAGGAAAACGTGATCGCTGTGCTCACTTTAGTAAGTGTCAATTCTTAGAGACTGGCAGCATCAGAATTTGTGAAGTACAAGACAGAAACAAGTGAATGTTACCTATGGTTGAATTGTCTTAAGTTATCGTTCTGTTACACACACTTCTCATTCTTCCCGAAACACCAAGACTTAAATCTCATCTAGTTGTCAGGCAAGACTGTGCATCGAAATGTCACGTAATTCAGTCAGTTAAACTTGTAAGAAAAACAAGGAGCACCTAGTTATTCCTTAGGCAGTGTTTGAGGAGATTGGAGCACAAGGCTGATGTTGTTTATCAGAGTGATAACACAGTACAGCTTTGATATATGAGTCTATTCCTCCCCTCAGGAGGAACTGCCATGAATTTAAAAATGTTGCCCTTTCTCAGCAAAACTGTGATAGATGTGCACCTCAGATAAACCAGCTGAGAAAGAATGCTGTAGTTTTTCACTGAACTATTTTTAATGCCTTAAGTGGAGTTTGGGAATATCTCTAAAGATTTAATTAATTTTCCTTACTCAGTTTAAATGTATTTAAATGTATTTTAAATATTCATGTAATAAATAACCATAGTAGAAATAGTCCCTAATGTTATTAGATACTAAAACCTTAAAAGGTTAGTAAGAGGCACTAACAGAGAAAAAGGAACACTGGCATTCTCTCTCAAAGTTGCATATTACTTCTTAAGAATATGCAGTGCTGATACAATTAACACCCTATAACCAAATTCCATCTTCTTAAGTACTTGTAGCCCTCTTGGAAGCGAGTAGGAAATTCTTGGTAACGTTGATCAGCTGCAGCTGAAAACAACACAAGCTGTACTGGTGTCCCTGTCCTCGAGAGTGCATCAGCCCTGCAGCACAGGGATGAATACTCTGTTCCCACGTGCAAACAATATAATATCCTGCTTCCCACAGCCAAACTTGTACAAAAACTTGACTTTCAGAGAACATATTTCCACGAGACAATTCCCCAAATTAAAATGGAACTTCTTAGTTCGGGAGGAAAGATATGCCCAATGTTTGCTTGAATGAAAACAACTGCTTTTCCCTTCTGTGCCTGTGTATGTCTATGAACATGCCAACCGGGAAACCCACTTGCACAATTCGAAAACCAGAAGTCTCAGCCCGTATCATCAGTGAGTCATACCTTAATTTAACTAAATTGACTCTTCTCCCTTCTGTTCCAGAAATATGATTCCAAGTGTTGCCCAACTGACTGTCTGCAGCTAACCAGGTACATGTGTTTAGTATCACTTGCAAAGGCTTTCTTGTTTGCCTGCTTTTTGAAGAGTCTGTGCACGTCCACCCCATTTGGTGTCAGGCTGCTGCTGGGCTCACGTGGCTCCAGCAACAGCCCAGCAGTCCTCTGAAGGCAAGACACTGGAACAGCCTGATATCGGGGGGAAGGCTGCCTCTCTCACAGAAGAAAAAAAATCATAAGCCAAAGCAAGTTTGGTTTCATTAGAGCCCTGGGTAAACCAGAGGTAGAATGCAATTTATTTTGTTTTAATGTGCACTTTTATGGCTGACAGTGGTGAAGTTTTCTCTCTGTGAGTAAAGGAAACCTACAAATAACCTCATTATGCCAATACCACTTTTCACCTTCTCCCTTGATCTTAAATGTAATGTCTTGGCTTTCATCTATTTTTAGGGAGACAAAAAGAAATATCATGCCACTGTCATTTTCTGTGTGTTAAATTTTTCCATTTCTCTTAATGAAACTAGAATAAGGTGAGGGGAGTGTTTCTTTTTCTGACTCTTCTTACATTAAAGAGTCTTAGGGTTGTGTTCATTTCTACCCAGCTATGCTGTTTGTTAAACTTGCATAAGCAATATCTGTGCTATCGCTGGAAACACAGCTGAGAGAAGCTCACCAATCCAAGTTCCCTAGGGCCCATCCCCACACCTTCTCCCTAGGACAGAAGGCCATCCCACAGCTGCCCCAGGTACCTGCTGTTCACCTTTCTCCTGAAGTAATAAGAGACAGAATGTTATTTACCAGGTATTTCAATATTAACTCAACCTTATTTAAAAAGTTATGTTCCACTGAGAGAGCAACTACTGAACAAACCTCTTAGCTGTTTCCAGGGACTGCTGTTCTGCCAGTTCCTTCTGCAGTTCCCTTTCCTTGGCCTCCTTCTGCCCAATAGGGCAGTCCTCAGGCACAGTGAAGAGTGACAGTGCATCTTTGCTGTCTTCTTCCCGGAGAACTTTAGCAAAGACCTTCTCTGCCAGAAGTCGCACGTGCTCGTCAACCTCCGAGATGTTCAGCTTCGGAAACTGTCGGGGCATCTCGGCTGGGAAGGGAGACAGGTGACAAAGTTATAGCTACAGGAATGCAGATATGAGGGAGACTGGGCTTGTTTTTCAGAGCTTAGGGCAAAAGCAGAATAAAGGAGAATGCGTAATTTAAACTAGTGTGCAGTACACGAGAACCACCGGTATCCACTCCACTTTTGGAGCCATGCTAGTCTTCGCATCAAGAACTGCTCAGTATGTCCACAAAAATTCCTAAGAAACGTATGTAGGGCTGTGCCAACAGATTCCACTTACTTGTACAATCAGACAGGCCGTTATTTGTGATATAATGCACACTCAGCTGTATGTACTTGCACTGAACATGGAAACCACATTCACTCAGTTGCCTGACTTCTTCCTTGCTCAGCAACTTCAAACCAACAGGAAAGTTAGAACAGAAGGTTGCACATTTCTACCTCACCCCATCCCTTCCACAAATCAGTAAGTCACAGAGCTGCTGTGAAGTAAAACAGTTGCAGAACAGGAGCAAATATGCTATAGTTAACTCGGTGACTTTTTTCCATTTGTTTTTAGCAGTTCATATCTTGCTTTTGAATGCATGTGGGAAGCAGAGAGGCTATGGACTTCCATTTCTGCTTGGCATTTATTTTTCAAAAAGAAAATGTTTCATATTTTAAATTTTTAAGTAGCCTTTCGTCACAAAACATTTGCATTTTTTTTTTCTAGCATCACTACTAAAACACCCCTTTTAGAGTTTCTTCTGTAGTTTCCTGGCTTTATTTTTTATTTCATTTTCATACAATGAAGAATGTGAATTTTAACATAACTCGTAGCATTCCAGGGGGGAAAAAAAATACAGTGCTGGTAAGATACTGAATGGCAATATTTATTATGTACAGTAATGCTCTCTGAGTGCCTTCAGTATGATGGAGTTTGTAACAAATAAGATTAAATTCTTATTACATAAGTTAAAAATAGCAGTGAACATGCCACAACAACTGGATCCAAGCACTGCCAGAATGTGAAGTCTGGGTCCAAAACTGGAATTTCAGAATCCTGTTTGGTTACAAAAAGGGAAACTTATTTTGTAAGATGGTATTCATTAAATAATGACATGTGCTGGAAGCCAGCACAAAGCATGGCAGTTTTTAATCACTCCAGGGCCCCCATTACAATTCTCATTACAACTTATCAGGGCCCCCATTACAATTTTTCTGTAGGCATGCTGCAGGCTTAACATGCTGATAATGTGATCCTTTTGATATGTGAGCCAGGTTTCAGCCTAGAAGACTCTAATGTCCACCTGTTTTCACAGTTGTTTTCAGAACAGTGTTGCTTTTAATCTAAAAGCAAATATAGTATTAAAAGAGTGGTAAGATTTATCTTGGACCATAATGTGGCAATTTAATGATCACCTACATTACTTTTTGTTCTTATTTTCTAAGAACCAATTCACAGCCCAGTGGAAAAGCATCACTGGTGTTAAAAGAACTGTGGATCTGACTATGCTGGTTTTCTGCCTGTAGAGTATTTGTTTTTTAATCAGTATTAAGTGATATCTTCATAAAATCCAGTATAACTACAGAAGAAATTCAAAAATGCCTTCACATTTAGCTGAATGATGACAATGCACTACAGTGCCTCAGAAGCATCCAAACTTAGATTCACTTTCTCCATTTCAGCCCTCAGTGAAGTCATGGCAGTCTTTCCACTGACCCCAACGAGCACAGCTGTCAGCAACAGTACCTGCCTCACCTGCTGCTGCCAGCAGGAAGGGCCTTTTGGGCCACTTCAGCCAGGCAAAAACTCTCTTTGTGGCTACTGGACTACAGTAAGAGTTCTAGTAATACTAGTACAAAGTGAAGTAATAGTGTTTCTTCTGCTGCTAAATCAGCAATTAAAATATTTTCAGTACTAGCAGGAAAAAAAAAAGTCAAGAAAATCAATGGGCTGTATGTTCATCATTGGCTGAACATTTTTCTAGTCTAAATGAACTTTTTCCTAGAGAATTGTGATCAGAACCAGAAATGCAGTAGGAAACATAGTGCATGAGAAATCATATTGTATCTTTAATCCTTACAATAAGGCAGTGAGAAGGCAGAAAGTATAGACATAAGTACAAACCTATACTGACCAAAGTTTTTTTTCTTACAGAACCCATTCTCACTCCACTCTCCACTCAAGCACGCCAGGAAGAGGCATAAAACCGTTTGAAATGTAGGTTCAGCCACATCACTGCTAGGTCATGTCACTGAAATGAGTCTAATAAACCTAAAATAGTCATAAGGCACTTCATGCAATACTCATGCAAGCTGTGCCATCCCGAGCTGGAAAAGGGAGGAAGCTCTTGTATCCAAGTATCCTTCTACAGAAGTGCTGTCCTTTGCCCAAGGTGAGCAACAACTACACATCTTAATGGGATGGGGAAGGGTAGGAATACCCCCCAGTAAACGCTCTTTTGCTAAATATCTCGGTCTCATAGAAAAGCTGCTTCGGGTGCTCTTTAGCTCTGCACCTTTGCAGAAGAAGAGAGACCTATTTCCCCTGAAGCAAGCTGCATTTAAAAAAAAAAAAAAAAAATTGAATGATTACTTAAAAAGCAACTATCGATCAGGAACGTAATGGGCTTGCATACATAAGGAGCACACGCCACGAAAGCTGCTGCCGCCGCCGCCCCCGATCCCCCGCGGGCAGCGCCGGGCGCCGCATCCCCGGGCAGGTGGGGCCGGGCCCGCGGG
>VXAY01004734.1:0-22109 GCA_013399855.1 Oxyruncus cristatus | reverse complement strand
GGAGGAGCGGAGGGAAGTCTGTTCGTGCCCTTCCCCGGCCCCTTCCCCTTCGGCCGCTTCAAGGCAGAAGTGGCTCTGTCACATGTCCCCCGGCCGGCGCGGCGGGGAAGGAGGGAGGGGAAAGAGGAAGGGAGGGAGCTGCCGCCCGGCCCACCTCAGCCCGCCCGGGCTCGCCTCAGCGGTGCCGCCTTCCCGGGCGCCTCTTTTAAAACTCCTCAAAAGGCGCTTAAACGCAGAAAAACTTTGGTTCGAGGGCAGAACGCCGCGAGGCTGGTGCGGAGAAGGCAGCCGAGGGCTGTGCTGGCCATGTGTCCCTGTAAAAAGTGTTTTTAACAGTGTCCGCCCTTCAGCGGAGCAGCGCGGTTCAGGCATTCGTCTGTATTTAAAAAATAAGCAAAAAAACCCGAAAAACCATCCAAACCCCGAAAAACTTACCGGAGAAATAGCCCAAGGCAAATAACTGAAGCTCAAAAGAAGCGTGACTCAGCAGGTATGATGATATTAATGTGGGAAATATTTTGATCTTATTTTGACAGGTTCTAGGCCCCGAAGCTGAAAGTTTTAGGGACATGTTTGCTAAGTTTGGGTTACAATACTTAGAGTCCAGTTTGAAGACATTTAAGTGTAACAGTATCTTCATGATGCAGGGAGGCACTGGGAATGCAGTGAGTGAAGAACAAGGTACTTTGTTTAAAAAGAAAATCAGGGTAAAGGTAGGTGTCCCAAAACATGAAGATCAGGTAGTTCTGTGGTAGTTTTGAGTCCCCCCAGCTTGGTAAGCATAGAAATGCTCCATTCATAAACCTCAGGGGGTTTTGGCTTCAGAAACTCCTTTACTTCACACAGCTGGTGAAAAAACGGAAATGAAAAGAAAGGAGGTGACCATACCGAGTCTGAGTTGCAAAGAAGACCGGATATTTTGACTCTTTACACTGGTATCAGCACAGTCACCATCATATGCTCGTAAAAAAGGCTAAGGATTATGGTCCCAGCTGTTGTATGAGACATGCACCAATCCAAAGCATTTGAAAATGAGTCAGCCATAATAATAATTAAAAAAATTAAAATGGTATTAACACTACAAAAATAGTCATTGTTTCTTAGCCTGGGAAAAAGGACTTATGCTGTGTGTACGTGTTTCTCCCACAGTCGCTCTGAATGTCTCCATCAGCTGCTGCCGGCTGCACCCAGACAAGCCAAACACCGCCCGGAAAACTGCATTCTGTAAGTGTCTGTACGTGTGACTCACGGCTGCCCTGCCCTCTTGGCATGTGAGTAAAGAACACCTGTTGCTGCCGGCCATTCAGTGCACCCCTTGATTGCTGAGCTGTTAGTGCTGCGTCCTCTCTCCCAGCCGCCTGTCTGAGCTTGCCCAAACTTGTGCCCGCTATCGTTTTCCTGGCAGGCTGGGCTCCTCGGTGTCCCTCTAATCGTAACTGTGCCCTGCCTGCTGGACTCAGGTACCCCACGGCTTCTTGGATTCCTCTTCTTAGCTTGGCAAATGGGTCTTGCCTCCACACTTGATTTAATCTGTCTTCTGTGGGATGCAAGCGCCTGGAATAGTTCCCTCTTGTGCTGACTTCCTGCCAACCGCAGTGAAAAAATAACGGTCTCGGAGATAACTGTGTTTCTGCACTTTCCTTTTGCCAAAAGGGGCAGCTCTGTATGCCCCAAGTGAAGAAAACCTTGCCGTGTGTGTTCACATATTACAGAAGCCAGAGAATTCACACAGAAATGAGACCTTAGAAATGCCTTAATAAAAAAATTAAAAAAAAAAAAAACTTCTGTGGGCAATGAAATGCAAATCCGTAAGGATATAGGACACTTTTTCTAGGTAACCATGAGTATTTAAGTGAACTTTCCTTTTGTAACAAGTTGGAAACTCTTAAAGGCAAACTGAGATCATAACTTAGTAAATGCATCTATAGTAATTGAAGCGTTAAAAAGACACTATTGCAAGATTTGTAGTAAGAGCAGGATGGTTTGTAAGAATAGGCTAATGGTAATAGATTAACAAGAAAATACTTCCAAGTCCTCTCACCTTTTGCAGCAGCAATTACTATGATCAGTAACTTTACAAGCAGTGTTTCAAACATACGTTTGACTGGTGGGTCCAGTTTCCTGTCCCATCGCTGCTCTCACAGCGAACAATTCACGTGTATCTCTGGGGAGTGGAAGCTGACATTAAGCTGACAGCAACAAAACAGCATATTTTCAGCACAGATGTTGTTGTACTCTTCCATTGGCACCTGCAAAACATGAAGCCTTAAACTTTGCACCCAGACTTAGAACACCTCATGATTCCAGTCAGCACCTCGTTAAACACGTGTCCTCTGCCCCGTGAAGGAGTCTTTCTGCCAGTGCAATTTCTGGGCAGGCTGTACTTTTATACAGCATACTAAAAGTAGTGCAAGTATCTCCGTAATTATTTTAAATGTTGTGATTCCCACTGCAAAATGTCAGCACTTTCTGAAGCCATCTGGGTGTTAGTTCACTTCTTTTGTGTAGCAAGCACTGGTGCTCTCAGGTGAATTTTGCTATACAAGAAAAAAGTTGTCCACTTCCTTTTAGCACTGAGTTGTAGCTGATCACATTTATTTATATGATTTAAAAAAAAAAAAAATCTGTGTTTCTGTTATGGCTTCAATTTTTTTAAGCCTTATTTAGAGGTTACTCTTTTGGTGACACTGTGGTTGTTCCAGCACACGTGGGATCGGACTGCTCTTTTGCAGTCAGTCTATTTTAACAAAAGGAAATTCAATAAAAGTTTTAAATGCCAGCATTTACTGAGGAATGGAATAAAATAATAAAAAAAAGCCCTAAACGTACATTATTACTTTATTAACAATTATTTTTGGAAACGGACAAATCTTGTCTGGGAGATGATTAAAGCTGGAGTGAATACTCATCCAAACGGTCTCTCATTTTCGCTGGAGATCGTTTCAGCTGCAATAACACACTGCTTTCATTTGAACGCTGCCTTAAAAGCTAATGGGGTTTGAATTCATTCCGTAAATAGTTTCATGTAACAGACTGTGATATTGCGAACAACAAAACAACTAATGGATCAAATGAAATATTTCAATCTATAACGTAGCCGTTAGTGGCACCCAAGCAATACTGGACCTGGTACTTGCTTTTCTGATCTTCAATCAGTTCAGTTAATGATATGCTTGGAGCATGTGCATTTACTTACTGAAGACTTACTGATATTCCAACAGCAGGAAAACCCATGGTTAAATGAAGTTATCTCTAAAAGCCAGAGGGGAGGTTTGTGCCAAATGTGAAGTGTAGATGAATGGCATTATCAAATACTCTCCACTATAAAGGAAGAATCATTGAACTTTTCAAACAAAATAATATAGAAAATTGTAATCACTCAAAAAGAGAGAAAATTATTCCATTGAATGAAATCATATCTGTCTGTTTTATAAAGCCATAAAATCAAAAGGCATCATCTTTCTTATCCACTGCTTTTCATAAAGCTTGCAGAAATTATTTGGGCATAGAAGTATTTAGTCCTGTAATTGAATTAAAGCAGTTAAGAACTCTTGATACAGATGTTTGGGTCTTTCTCAGCATTGAGTTAAAGAGGAATTTGACAATCCAGAAGCTTGGTTCCTACTCCAAATATAAGCAGCAAATTTTCTGTGTTTTGGGGACTGTCCAAGGCCATTCCAGAAGGTATGTGAGAGCAGGACAAGGAGGAGAAACCTTGATTAGGCCAGTTTTTCCCTAACTCCATCTTGCATAGTGGTTGTGTTCGAAATACAACCATTCAAGGTACATACAAGGTAGAGCTACACTTACAGAAAGTGCAAAATGTTTCTAAAATCACTTGCACTGACTTTGGGACTGAGAGTAGGTTTGGAATCCAGTTTCTTGGGGTTTTTCAGTCAAGTGACATTCTCCCTTTTGAAAGGATACCTGTGAGTATGATTGTCCTGTAGTTTGTCATTATAAAATAAAATACGTAATGTGCAAATATAAGTCCATTTAAAACCAGAAATGGAAGTGGGAACCATGGACATCGTAAAGGGATGTGACTGTTCAGCCACTGCTTTAAAAATAAACTGGGAAAGTATCTGGACAGTCAGAACAATTGGACTCGGAAACAACAGAAGTTTTCCATGAGTTTATAAATGGAATATACTGCCATACTTTGCTGCACAAGAAAGCTTTACAAGCAAGACGGGATGTGTTTGGAATTGTAAGCTGCCATTTGGATGTTTGGAAAGCTTTCTTTCCAGCCACTTGGCAAGTTCCTTGCTGGCATCAACTGCCTTGCCTTGTCACAACAGCCCTTTAAAACGCTGGTTTAAAACCAGCTTGCCTGAAACCTACTTAGCTTGGACTTTGCAAGTAGTTACCCTTGATGGAAGAGTGCCTTGCTCTGACTTGATACATAATTTATCTGAAGTTCTGGAACTGTCCAGAGAAGCAGAGATCTGACTGCATTAGCCAAACCTGCACGTGTGGCTGGAATGACCTTAAATCCGATTTGTAAACCAGAGAGAATTTTCGGCAAGTTACATTTCATGCCAGTTGTGTGCAACGCAGTAGAAATACTTTTTAACCACCCCTCTGGTGTATAATGCTGTTTTACTGAGCTTTGTTTTAAAAGGAATTTTGTTTGCTCGGAATGCACATAAAATAAAATATTCAGCAAGCAACGGTCTAATAAATTAGATGCTACCAGCGCATGATAAATAATGAAACAGTGTAATTACAGCTCACAGAGGGGAACCCTTTGGTCTATTTTGGAAGTCCCTAAAATAAAGAATATTCTGAATTAGGTCATTTCTGCAAAAGGCGGTACTGGGATCTAACCCGTGTGTTTAGAAATGGTTTTACATGTTATGTTTGCAGTGGAAATGCAAATAGTTCCCTTAAGGGCTACTCATTTCTGCATTTATATTACTTTTAGATGGCCGCTGAGTTTTTTTGTGATAATTTGTGCTAAGAGTTCGCATCTGGGCTCTTTGGCCCTCCTGTTGTAAGCTTCCTTCCCAAATACCAGGTATCTGTAAGGTGCACATGGAGCACATAACTGCCCAGAAACTGGGAAATGCGAGATATGGTTCAGATGTGACGTTACGCGAAGGTCACGTATCCTTAAATGAACTCCGGGCTTCATGTTGAACTGCAGTCTTCCCTGTCCCCACTGTGGCCCCCTTCTCTGTTTTACAAGTTTTCCAAGTCTCTCCTTTCACAAGAGTGAGTGAAGCTCTGCAGCCTCCAACCCGGGCATTCATTGGTATGTGGAGATTCCTGGTGACCACTTACAGCCCAAATAAACCTTCCCTGTGTTGCTCGTGTAGCACTAAGCAGGCAAAGTTGGCAAGAAACCCAACACAACATTTTCTCATTCTCGTGTAAAAACCTCGAGTTTCACCTGGGAGTGGGAACTGCTCTATTATTTTATGCAATCTGTCTGCGTAAAGAACAATCTGGCTGAGTAGCCAGGCCTGTGCTTCTGTTTATGTTTTCACTGTTCGGGTGGTCAGGCGTTGGAATAGGTTGCCCAGGGAGGTGGTGGAACATCTCCCAGAGATGTTCAGGAGGTGTGTGGATGCAGTGCTGGGCGATGTGGTTTAGTGGTGCAGGGCTCATACTGCCAGCGCTGGGCTGATGGTGGGACTGGGTGATCTTTGAGGTCTCTTCCAACCCTGATGATTCCACGGTTCTGTGATTTTAGACGCAAAATGCCTTACAAAAGCCCTGTCCTCTTTCCTTAAAGCCCGTCTCAGCTGTCAGCCATGGGAATCCGCAGCCTGTGGCGTTTCCCATCGTTACTGTTTCCCGGCCCGCAGGCAGGGCGCGCCGCGGTTTGTTGCTGGGGGCGGCTCTCCGGGGCGGCCCCGCCGGGATGCTCCGAGCGCTCCGCTCGGTGCCCTGCCCGCGGCCGGGGCCGGGCTTATGTAAAGAGCCGCGTTACGCAAGGAATGCAGATTTCCCTTACGTAACAGCCCGTGCCTGCCGGAGCCCCCTCTGTGCGTGCCACCAGCGCCCAGACAGGAGAGGGAAAAGCGGTGCTTGCGCGGTTAGACCTCGCTCCGTCCGGCTCCGAAGTGACCCGCTTGCTCCTGTGGCTCTTTTCACTCGGGCAGTTTCGTGTAACTCCCGCCTCTTCTTCAGCCTGGGGGACATTCCCTTCGGTGAAAATAAACAGCACGCACACCTGAGTCATATTGGTGCCCCTCCCTGGGGGTCTGAGAAAGACTGTACTGATTCGTAGTTATTGCACGGAGTGAAGGTAATCCAGTGTGGATAAAGGGAAATGGCAAAGTTCTGGGTATCTCGAGCTAAATGTTTCAGCTGCTGCCACAATCAGAGGATCTGATTCCAATGCCTGTGCCCAAAGACAGATTTCCAAGTCACTTAAGTGTCTTCAGGGCTAGAAAAAAGACCCCCATAGCTCAGAACTCTGTCTCTAGGAGATATTAGGAGAGATTCCGAAGGTGAGGGGGTTGCTGTTTGTTTGCTCTCTTGTGTGAGGGCAGAGCATCATCAGGTGCTGAGCACTTGGGATACTTTCATGGAGTAGTAGATGCTGTCAGGGCTTCTGTGCTCGATGCCTCACTCAGTTCCCTCTGTACTAATTTCTGATCCTGCAGCTTTGCACATCTCTCCTTCCTGATTTAGTGACTGCTACGTTGGGGTGGCTGGGTGCTTTGGTTTGGATGTTTAAGTTGGTTGGGTTTATGTTGGTTTAGGTTTGGGGGTTTCCTTTTCTTTAGCCTTTTTTCTCCATGGAAAGGCCTTGAATTCCATACAGGAGTGCTCAGCTCAGGGCTTTGCTCTGCTTCTCTTCTGGAACACTTTTGACCACACACCTTCATACCCCTTCCCTTTTTTCCTTGTTGCTAATGCCCAGCCAGCCCCATCAGGAAAATCCTGGAGGCACAGAAACAGCAGGCAAAAGACAGTGTCAAAGACAGAGCAGCCCTTTTCCTGTCGTGCCTCACCTGTATTGCTTTATAATCTCTACGAACTGGAGCTGGAATCTGGACTGTCCTGGTTGTTATCAGTCAGTGAATGTCTTCCAAAAATGAGCCCAGTTCCGTTGTCAGCTCTGTCTGTTTTGGTGTCCCAAACATCCTGTGCTGGAGAGCTTGTTCTCCGGCTTCCCCGCGCGCTGTGAGCAGGGGAGTGGACGTGAGCCAGCCGTGATCCAACAGTTGCATGACCAGACACAGCACAGCTCTCGGAGCTTTTTGCTTTTGCTGGTTAAGGGCACGGCCAGGGTGAGCTCCTGTGTGCTCCTGCTGCTCGCAGCGGGTCCTCTCGCTCTTGCTCAGGCAGGTCACAGCAAGGACTGTCCAGCCAGAGGAAGGGGCTGTAGGTCACCACACGTTGTGCTGACGTGGAAAGAAGAAGGATCTGTGGGGAGGCTCTCGGTGTGTAGCAAACTCTTTGCTGGATGGTGTAGCTGGAAAGAAGTGCTTTGCATGGGGAACAGCTCCAGCATGGACTAATCCCTTGGAGACTCAGGTAGCCAAGAGAGGCCGGAGTAGGTGAAAGCAGGTGTGAAATGAAAGGTGACCTGCTGGGTTAGCCAGCTGTTTGAGTGGCTTATTCCTGTTATCTCCTGTACAATCCAGTGGGATAAGCAGAGAGTGGGAAACAGCCAGTCTGCTCAGATCCAGACAGAAGTGGGAGAAAAGAAGAGCTTTTAAACTCAGTGCCTGCCTTCCCTCTTATTGTGTTTCTGAGTTTCAACAACCCTTTGTTTACAAAACAGGAATATCAAAGGAATCCAGAACCACAGGAAGTTCAACAAGGGGGAGTGCCAGATTCTGCACCTGGGATGGGGCAACCCCACATGTACAGCCAGACTGGGGAATGAGATGCTGGAAAGCAGTGCCACGGAAAGGGACCTGGGGGTCCTGGTCGATGGCAGCATGAATGTGAGTCAGCAGTGCCCTGGCAGCCAGGAGGGCCAACCCTGTCCTGGGGGGCATCAGGCAAAGCATCACCTGGGTTTGTTCACCAGGGGGTCACCTGAGGTCATCCAGGGGTCACCTGTGGTCATCCAGGGGTCACCTTGGGTCACCCAGGGGTCACCAGCTGGGTTTGAGGGTGTCTCAGGTGAGGTGGGCATGGCTTTTGTGGGAGTTTAAGAAGGTGGGTGGGGTTTAGATGGAGGGGGAGGGGCCTCTTGGCTGTCCTGTGTGAGTGGGCGTGGCCTGTGAGCTGCTCCAGGTGAGAGGGTGTGTCCCTCGGGCCAATCCTTTGGGTCTCAGGTGAGGGGATTGTCCTGCTCTGCTCTGCACTGGGGTGGCCTCACCTGGAATATTGTGGCAGTTTCGGGCACCACAATATAAAAAAGAGATTAAATTATTGGAGAGTGTCCAAAGGAAGGGCACAAGGATGGGGAAGGGCCTTGAGAGGAAGCCGTGTGAGGAGCAGCTGAGGGCACTGTGTCTGTTCAGCTGGATGAGACTGAGGGGAGACCTCACTGCACTTACAACTTCCTTGGGAGGGGAAGAGGAGGGGCAGGCACTGATCTCTGCTCTGTGGTGACCAGTGACAGGACCCAAGGGAATGGCCTGAAGTTGTGTCAGGAGAGGGTTAGGTTGGATGTTGGAAAGAGGTTCTTGCCCCAGAGGGTGGCTGGGCACTGGAACAGGCTCCTCAGTGGTCAGAGCACCAAGTCTGGCAGAGCTCAAGAAGCATTTGATGATACTCTCAGGCCCATGGTGTGAGTCTTGGGGATGGTCCTGTGCAGGGCCAGGAGCTGGACTTGATGATCCTCGTGGATCCCTTCCAGCTCGGCACAGTCTGTGATTGTGTGGTTCTGTGCAAAGTTCCATCACCCACAGTGACTGTCAGTGGAACACAACTCGGAATGGTATTTGCTTTTCAAAACTCTTGCAGGCTTGGGAAAAGCCAACGGAGCCATCTAGTGTTTAAATTTAAAATTTGCATCTCCATGTGTTTTGGACTTCTGTGTGCAAGAGCAAGATCCAGGTGCAATCTCAACAGTCAGAGAGGGAAAGCAGCTCATAGAGTTTCATATTAATCCCTGACAGCTCTCGATTCTAACAAGCTGTACAGTTATTGTGCTGGAATTAACAGTGTTAAATTGTACAGGGAGATTTCTATTAATTCATTGGAGACACTCAAGATGAGACAAAAGGTTTTTCTGATATTTATCGTTTCATATTCTCATTTCAGTTACACATTCTCATTTCTGCTCGGCATTTCAATCCTCCCGATGCCTGTCCTGCTTTGTCACCTGCTGCTTCAGGGCAGGTACTTGATCCATTGGTTTCTGTAGAAACTGGATCAGTTGGTTCACCTTCCTTCTGTGAATTGTGCTTTTGGCAGTCTGGCCTGTCACACGCTCTGGGGTTGGTCAGAAAGCTTGGAAGAGACCACACTGCACGTTTCAGACTTTGTCCCTCAAAATTCATCACCAGGCTTCGGTGGCTGTCATCTCCCTCCCCACAGTCAGCGTGCAGGCAGGCACACCAGATGTGCCCAAGGGTTGCACCAGGTTCTTTCCTCATCATTTCTCCTGCTGAGCTCAGATATAACTGCTCAACATTTGTCACCCACGGTCATTTTCCCCCGTTACATGTTCACGTTGTCATTTTCTGCATCTGTGGACAACTTCTAGAGGAGAAGAAATGGGATTTTTAAAGTTATTGTTGAAATGCTTGGGCTGGCTTTGTTCTCCTGGTGTAGCCTTGGAAGGTGAGTGCAAAGGAACCACTGGCAACAAACAGGCAAAACAGAATTTTGCAGCCCTATGGATTAAAAAAATGGGGTCAAAGCAGAGCTGGGACCATGACTGAGCCAATCCAACCCCTGCACAGGAGGTGCGGGACAGAGGACAGAAGGAAAAGCCACTGACATTTCTGAGGCAAACCACCTCCTCCTGGGTCCATGTCAGAAGTCACTGACCCAGAATCATTCTCCTTTTCTTTCCTTTTTGCCTTTTTCTTTTTCCCTGGCCAAGTCTGGTCTGACCGTACGGATTACCCAGGCAGCTTGCAGTGAGTCAGTTAAACCCCAGTGTCTGCCTGGCCATCCAGCGTACGTGTAATTCAAAGGTGGGGCAGGGCCTGGACACAAGAACTGATCTGACCTAACCTGAGGGGACTGAAAGACAGTTGACTAAATCTAAGCTGGTGTTCTAAAGTTCTTTGTAGTGCATGAGTTGAAGCAAACACTGTCCAAAAAATAGTTTATTTTGGTCTCCCTGTAGGTGCCTAAGGATGCTGGAGCCAATCCCACACGGCCAGCAGGAACTACTAAAAATCAGCTGCTTACCAGGAATCTCAGAGTGAGTCAGGATTATCTGAGTTCTTTTGGAAGCTACTTCTGGATGGCCATTTTAAACAGGAGGGACTATGATTCTGAGAATTATTTAACAGCTGGACTCCTTTAAGGAGTTGCCCAGCATGCTCAAGAAAGAAAACTGAGTGGGCCTTGTGCTTTATAAACCTGTTTTGGTTATCACTGGTGGTTCTTCTGCCCACTATATATTTAAAGGTTTTTAAAACATTGGGAGTTTTGTCAGTGGTAATATTGCCAAAAGTCAAAATCAGGGTTCTGATAATATCCCAGAGCGTTACTGCTGTGTTATGTTTACTGAATCCCTTCAAAGGGACTATCGTATTATCACTGTGACCTCAAAAAAATGTTAGTCTTGTTTAATCATTAGAACAAAGAGCTGAAGGCCAGAAAGATCATAATACAACCATTAAGGACAGAGGAGAGCCAACAATGTGGTTCATAGAAAACAGAGACCAGAAAAGACCTATCTGAGCCTGTGGAGTGTTTCCACTTTCCCCAGCTGATGTACTGCACAAACCCATCATAAATCCAGTTTCTCCAGAAGTGGAGTTTACATTGAAGCAGATCCTGTGCCAAGCTGTCCTGTTTACAGAGCTTTTGTCCACATGAGGAAGTGGATGGATACATGGCAGAAGCTATTCCTGAGCTCTTCTAAAAGCTACAATTAGTTATTTAAGAGCAACTCTTGTGGAATAGCTTGTGCTACACTGGTTACACCCATCAGTCTCCCTGGAGAGAAAAAAATCCATTGCAATATTCTAAACAGGAACTCATTGTAAACTTTTGCAGCATTTTCTTCAGGACTCTACAAATAGGCAACTGGAAATAATACTCTGAATGACATCAGTTGTCCTTGAACAGTTAACTCCAAAGTCTAATGGCATGACTTGGAATGCTTCGCAAAACTTTGATTGGAGGCAGTTAGAATTAAGCATGAGAAGAAAGTGGAATTGTTACAGGGAGGAGAACTCCAAGGGAAGGGAAGAGAAAGACAGAAAAGGAAATGGAATGAATAGCAACAAAAGGAAAACTGTAAAGAAGAAAATCCAAGTGCAGAAATAACAGTGGAAGTCGAGATGGGAGTGTTTCCTCAACTGAGAGATAATCAAGGTTGTAAGCCAGAGTCAGCTCCCACAGCACAAAGGGACAGGACTCCTCTAGAGCTTGGTGCCTGTACCCCGCTGATACCAGCGTGCTGTTCATGGAGTGCATCACACAGTGCTGAATTCAGGCACTAAACGTGGCATTTGGCCTCCTCTGCAGAAAGACTTTTCACCTCCCCAGTGCCAAGGCAGTATTTTCTCCACTTTGTGCCCGTGTTTGTCGTGCCAGCCTTTTCATTGCTGGCTTCTTTTACTCACAGCGTGCCCAAGCCCAGCTCTGGGACATTTCAATCTGAGTATCTTTTAAAAGAACTGGGGGTTTTTCGATCTCTTTTGAACAGGACAGAGCGACTTGCTCTTTGTTTCCATCCCAATGGCAGACCCTTCTCTCTCCCTAGGAGACTTAAATATTGTGACACATTGAGGGAAAAGGAGCCGATAAAAGGTTACCTTGATCAAAAAATATAATCATAGTTGTGATGTTTGAGGGAATGTTATCTACGTAATGGACATTTTTTGCCCAGTTTTTAGTATTTAGGTGAGTTTTAAATAGCTGTGCATCAGTGTGTACCCACGTTTGCTAAGAAAGCTTTTCTGCCTGAGATTAGGAATGAAGTGTTTTAAACCTTACAGTTTGAACAAGCAGGGAAGTTGAATGAACGTTTTAGTCCAAATGTTTCTGCAGGGGAATGGAACGTCAATGAAAAAACCAAAGAAACCAAGTGAGGTAAATGGGTATAGATAAAGTGGAAAAGTCTCAAGCACATAAAAGTCCTGGAGAAAGAGATGGAAGGAGTTTGTGTAAGACGGAACTAAAAACAGGGGCAGGAGGTCTGAAGTAGCTGCAGGAAGTGAGACCTGGGCAAGTGAGCTGGGGCGGGAGAGACTTTGGCTGGAGCTTTCAGAGCAGGGTTCTGGATAACTCCAGGCAACATGGCATCTGCAAGTCACAAGTCATTCGGGACGTGTCAAAAAAATCCATACCGTGCCTCTTAGGTTATCCAAATGAGGAGCAGTAATGTTTTAAAAGCCCATGCAGTGTGTGTATGCTTTCCACCTTGGGTGCTCCCTGAGGCGTAAAACCTAATTTCAACTGCTGCTTTGCAGGAAGCGCCGTGAGGTTCCCTGGGAATTCTGAAAACTGGAAACAGCTCCGTTGTTGCGCCTGTATCTGGGAAGGGGACCAGAGCACCCATGCCCAGGAAACGTGTGATGGGGAAGACTGATGGAAGAGGTTTGACCAGATCTGTGGCCCAAAGGTGAGTAAAGGACTTCACAAACGATTTCTTTGCGTAAGTTATCACAACGTAAAGGCACCCTGACATCTTTAATGTCACAGAATGAGGGAAAACGAGAACCGAGGGCTGTAGGGGGAAACCGGCCAATTCAAATGAAAAGCTGCACGTGCTTTCCAACAGCGTGAATGATTAATAAGCGTCAATTAAGTTGCTGTTTTCTACCTCTTGGTGTTGTCACTTCAAAGCAGTGCAATTTTCTGGAAGCAGTGCTTTGGCTGAACAGAGTTGTGGATCTCAGCGTGGTAATAAATGGGTAAAATGTAATTGCCTTGACAAACAGAGGTCAACCTAAGAGAGCTATTGTTTCATCCTGGCCTGAAATTCTCTCAATCTGTGAAATTTCTTAGACAGTTTTGACTTCCTTATCCTAGATTTCACGTTGCTTCTTTCTGCATGCAGTTTAATGTTTTAAATTCGTGCCTGAAGGCCAGAGGTGCCTTGTTTTTCTTGTTCTTTAAACGCTAACTGAAGGCTGAAAACATCCCTGTTTTTCCAAATCTGGAAAAACTCAGAATGGTCATATTACCAGGGGGAGAGAGGGGGGGAAAAAAAAAAAAGAAGAAGGAGGAATACTGTGTACCCAACAAAACAGAGGCAAGAATGCAAGAATGCAGGAATGTAAATGTGTTACAGGCTGTGATTAGGATTTTGGATGCAAAAATAAAACTTAGAAAAGACAGAAGATTTGAAAAGGCATAGTACAATCCAATTTATTTTGACTAGAAATTGCCTTCCCTAGATTGCTAAGGTGACAGGAAAAAAAAAGTATGAAGAGGAGGTAATTGTATTTGTTTTAAGTCTGGCAGTTTCCACTGAAATGCCTGTCTCTCTATAATAGTTTTTCTGAAGAAGTGCCTTGGGGAATTACTAGAAAAATGATCTTTATGGAGTGTTCATGGCCCTCTGAACTACCCACCCATCCAGTATAAATGTGTCCTGGCAAAACAAGTGTTTGTGTTGCCATGGCCTTTCCCATGATGTTATTTTCTTAAGCAAAAGCATTTTTCTAGCTGAGATCTTAACAAGGACACAGGCAGGGCGCCATGATTCAGTCCTTGAAGAGAAAAATAATGATTTGGAGGGAATGGTGGAGGAAAGAGATGGTCTCAGAGGGGGTGGAACAGAGGACTTAGATATCTGGTGACTCTTTTGCCCAACAGAAACAGTGATTCCTTCCACGAGTCACTCCAGCTCTGCGGGAGACTAGTGCAGCCTCTACCAGCCCTGCAAAAACACTGATGAGCCCAGTGCTAAGATCCTCTGGAGGCATCCTCGGTACAGGGGAAATCTCTCTTAGAAATAGCAGCTCAGTTGTTGTTTACTGAGCAAATCACGTGCCTCAGACCCAGGCTTCCAAAATTCAGGTCACAGGGCCCTGTGCTGTGCACAGGTACAGGGATTCTGCATGGAAGTGTGCTCCCGAGATCTGCGTGGGTCCATGTGATGTATCTCCAAGATTTTAACTGTTCTGTGTGCTGGTTTGGGGTTTTTTCTTCCGTTGTCCTGCAAAATCACTTCAGGAAGGTCCTGCCTAAGGGCTTCACACTGGCTTCTGCTCTCCAGTGAATACTCCTGCAAATGAAAATGGTTGTGAATTTTACGCTGTTTATGGATTTATACTCCAGTTTTAAATTCACATTGAGGTGTTGTGTCCTAAAAACTAGTGAGCTGGTCTCATTAGCTTTGAACAGTATTATTATATATTTTGCGTGCGTCACAGTGACTAAAGCAAAACTAAGCTTACATAAAGTGCATAGGGACAAGGCAGATATTGAGTCACCCTTTCTCTGCATATCTTCCCAAATTCCAGTAATCATCGCTGTGTGAGGTAGAGGCCATGTCTGAATCCTTCTGCTTCCCATCCACCAAGGGGCCACTCCCTTCTGAAGGAATAGAACACAAAAAATAAACAACGGCAGGACCAAAGGCTGGGCCTTAGCTCTCAGAGAGTTTTGGTGAGATCTGGAAGTTTTCCTTCCTTCAGCTCCTGTGAGACACTTCCCTCGAGCTGCTTTTGTACCCGTGTAGCTCCACAGCTCGTGTGAGGACATTGATCTCACCAGAGAAAGTAAAGGGAACAAGGTCCATGACTGCTACATGTAGGTCCAAATCCAAACCTGTTTGTAGGAGAGAACACGTTACAAAAAAACCCCAAGTAAATAAAAATAACAAGGAAAATAAAAATAAAATAGGCCTCTAAAAATAGAGCAGGCAGGGTCATCTTATCCCCCCCCAAAATTAATTTTGTTTGTAACACAAACCACACCGTGAGAGGGTGAGCAGTTCCCCTTCTGCTTGAGGCAACCCAGTTCACATCTCACTGACACCTGAACACAACACCATTTTAGCAAACAGGTCAAGTACAGAGCTATGGTAAAACAAACACAGCAACACAGATCATCTCATTTGCCATTGAATACAGCATGAAACTAAACCAGCAAATAGCAGTTGATATAAGTAACAAAATATGCTAGGACTTGTCTCCAAAAAATGTGTGATGTGTTCTCCTAACTACTGAGACCCACTTAATCTCATGCTCCTGCACTGAAATTACTTTAAGAAATCCCAGGAACCAAGCTCTACTCCATCCCCTGGGAAACAATTCCTCAGCCTGTCACCTCACAGTAAGTTCTTCCTGTTCTTTACCTGCCATCTCACTGACCTTGCTGGAGTATCTTCAATAACTCATGTTTGTCACCTCTCATATTCGTCCTCACTGTAAAAAAAATCACAAGATACCTAATCTGAAGCTAAAAATGAACAGAAAGAGCTTGAGCTGAATCCAGCTTGCTTTATGAACTAATTCCAATGAAATTAAAAGGTTATTCAGGGGAGGGAAGCAAACTTACAGCATTATGTAACAGCAGACAGATCTTTGATTTTTTTAATATGACCTTTTGAAATTAGATTAGAAAGAAAATTCCAAATTAAAGTTGAATCAGTTAAGTCTCTGGCTTTTGCAGTTGGGGAGGGACATGTCTGATGCATGAAGCCATGCTGGAACTGCATATTGTGGGATGTATCTGGCTCATGGTCCTACAGGGATTTAGTTGTCCCAGTGTGGTGTACGGAGTTTTCGAGCTCCATTCAGCAAGAAAAGATTTAACCTGGATGGTGATTCTGGAACAGAGGGAAAGGGAGTGAGCTGTGGGGGGATGACAGGGCTGCCAGGAGAGCAGCAAAGATCACTCAGAACATAACATCACTCAAAGGGAGGCATTTCTAAGCTGATGCTGACAAGAATTCAGAGAGGTGGGTAAACCAAGATAGAGATCTAGAAGCTGGAGATAGGGCTCTATATGGAGTTACTGGTGTTTATCTTCTGCCACAGACAGTGACAGGAATTCATAGGTGTACCTCAGTTGTCAGAATCCCCCCAAGTTGCTTGCAAGAACTCTGGAGGGAATGGTCTGTTCACATGCACTTCCTCTCTGGAAGTTTACAGCCCCTAGAGCAGAAGTGCCCAGTGCAGGTGGTGTTCTCTACTTCAGCCACAGGTGAGGGTATTAGCAAGAGCTGCTTCTGGTTTCATCTTTGAAAGGATCAGTCTTCAACTGGAGGCTGCTGAGGGAGTGGATGTGCTTTTAATTCAGCCATTCCTACTGCTAAAGCCATAAACCACATGGCTGGGGTGGACCAGACTCAATGCCTTCAACATCTGAATAGCAAAAAAAAAAATAAAAGAGATACATTTATATGTGTGAGGGAAATTGAGTTAAAATAACCTCATGAACAGTGAGAGCAGTAAAATAGTCCACCTTCAACAAAATGCTGAAGAACAAAATATAATTACAATTTACTTCCAATTATGTACATTTTTATTAAGAACATTAATAGTACGTTTAATTAATGTGGAATTATTTGGAATGACATGTTTTACTGAGAAAATAATGGTGGGTCTCTGAATGTTAGATGTAAGTTATGTGGTTCCTATGATAATACATTTTTAGCTGCTTAACATATGAAAGCACTTAGAATTGTCCCAGTTTCTTGACTGGAAAATAATTTATTTCATGAAATACTTTAAAACTAGTGTTACATAATTTGTTGGGAACTGACTGGGCTTGTATTAAGCTGGAATGTTAATCAAGCACACACGTTGCCTAATCACCGAATCGTGAAGGTTGGAAGAGACCCTTACTTCCCAGGAAGTGGCTGGACACCACTTGCTGATAGGAAGCAGAGAAGAAATCTTTTAGTTCTCCTTTGTACGCAGCCTTTGGTTTTGCTTTATTAAACGGCCTTTTCCTTGACCCGTGGGTTCTTTTCCTTCTTATTTTCCCCTCCTCTGTCCTGCTGAGGAGAGGAGCGATAGAGCCTGGCTGCCAGATGAGGTCAACCCCCTGCACTGTCTCATAGACGTTATGGAGATGTTGTGATGAACTTTATTCACGTTGGATGCGTTTTTATGCCTGTGAAGACCGTGATGAGGCCAAGAAATGTGGAAGTGTACTCTTTTCCAGGTTCTTCTGTGCCTGAAGGGCCGAAAGAGGTTTGCCAAACTAATTCAGTCGTTGGTCAGAAGTTGGAGGAGCTCCTCTGATACTTATGAATTACATGATCGCAAGTCTCGCGTTTTGAAATGGTGCTGAGGCACGAAGATCTCTGGTATATGACCCAGAAATTACCTACACTATGAATCGGTTACTGTGAAGGAGGACAGCCTCAGAACACTGTGGCCCCTCGCTGATGTTACTCACAAGATGCTTGGGAATTTGAGAATTCCAGATTTCACCCCAAGCGCATTGTCAGTGACCGATGGTCACCTGCACTGACAATGCGCTTGGGGTGAAATCTTGGCTCCACACAGATCAGTGCAAGCTCGCAGCAGCTGCTTAATAATAAGAACAGACAGCTGCATGAAGGGGCTGTTTCTCTGTGTGTTTCGTAGTTATTTTTGACCTGAGGCAAATTAACCAGCAAGGTGTTACCAGCTCTGTGAAGACACGAACCCTCTGCGATTTCCTGTAACTGCGTGAACGAAAACCAAAGAATCGCATCTTGGAACCTTCAGGAGGGGAACTGAGGCCGGAGCAAGTGTCTGCTCCTTTCAGGAGGCTGTGTGTGGTTAGGAGTTCTTGGAGATCGGTTGGAGTTCACTCGCTATCTGGGAGACAGCAATTACAAAATTAAGGCGCTCGAGGTGATGCCGGCATTGCCAGGCACTGGACAGCCACACTTCTTGGTGCTGGGCCATTCTGCAGAGCCTGCCCTGGGAGATATCCCAAGGATACCCACTGAATGTGAAAGGAGCACTCAGCCAAGAAAAGCAGGGAAAAGTGTTCTTTGGAAGTGGGGGAAGGGATGCTGTTTGTTTTCTGATTTTAAGCTGTAGGAGTCCAAGAAGGGGAACCAAAAAAATTAAAGAGTGGGAGGACTGACCAGGAGGGGAGGAGAGTAAAAGTATCTTTTTACATCAAGAATGGCCAGAGCAAACCACTGTTTAGCCTTGGAACTTCATTATTCTTGGTCCAGCTGGCAGCCTGTTGGAAGAGTCCTCCTGACTCCTGGGTATCCACACAAGTGTGGAGAAATGCAGGTTTTCCCATTTCCGCTCTTGCAGGAGTAACAATTTCATTACCAGAAACTCCTGCTACTGGAGTAGAAACTCCTGCTACTGTAGCTGGGGAAAGCTACATATCTGAAACTCTGTCCTAGAGTAAGGACAGAGGGAGCTCTATTGCTGCTTCAGGAACCCAGATGGGACATCCAGTCCATGGCTGAGAAGAGTCTGTCAGTGCTGTTGTTGAAGGCCGTTCACTGACTGCATTGTGTCTGTGCTCACAAAGACTCCCTCAAAGTACCACATTAGACAAAGCCTCTGCTGCAATACACAACTTAGGCTTCCAAAGGTTAACTGCTCTCTGCCAGAAGAAGCTGGTGTCTGTCTCCTCGTTTCCTGCACAGCTTCCAGAAGCAGGACACAAGCATGTCACCGGAGCCACAGGAAGTGTGTGGTTTGTCTTGCCTGGCAGCCCCTGAAAACCCACATCTTCCCTCATACTTTTTTTCGGGACTGTTTGAAAACGTGTCACTGGAAGGTGCTTGCAGGCACTAGACGTTTCTCTTTACTGCTTCAGCAGAAATGTCCATTGTGGCAAAACATAATGAGAAAAACTGTGGTGCTGCCTAAAGGAGGAGTGCCAGCTGTGGGCTTTTTCTAGTGGCCAGTGACAAGGGGAGCAGACTTTACAGCTCTTGAGGTGAAGTGAAGGCTTTGCATCTTCCCTGGCACAGCAGATCCAGGCTAAAGTGTGCCTTGAGATTGCCATGAGACCAGGGAGTGCTTCTCTTTATCGTCTGTCGTCTTTTCAGTGCCTCCTAGTAACCAGAAAGACAGGCAAGGGATCCATCAAATGGCATTGTGAAGGACAAAAGGGAAATATGGGTCAGAAAAAGGCTCTTTTCTGAAGGAAAATAGAAGACTGTGGGACACAAACTGAGTTTGATTTTGTTAATTTTAAGTTCAGCAACATAAACCACAAGCCTATAACTTTTAAAAATAATACTCTCTGTTGTAATATAAAACAGTCATTTTGAGCTCTCTTACCACTTCGTGTTTCAAGGCATTTTGAATTTAAAAGTCTTCTGTCCAAGCAAGGACGTATCTGCATGTGCCACCTCTTTAACCAGGTACATGTACACTTTTTTTAAGAATTGTATGTAGAGGGAAAATAACCAAAGTAATAAAGCCAGATAGTCCTGGAACCTTAATACAATAGATTCTAGCTTGATGCATTTCCCATTTTTTTAAACTTCCAACCAGCCTTTTCCAAAGCTAAACAGTAACACATAAACACTGCCATACACATGCAAATTTCATTTAGAATTTTCAAAGGTCAGTTCAGAGTAACTATGTACTTTGGAAATCCATTTAGGGACACAGATACTATTCTTGGACGGTAAACAAATGAAGATGGACATTTATGCCTCTAGCTGAACATTCCACAAACTTACAGAGAAGTCCACACCTAAATATGTTTAATATTAAATATTGTGGTGTTCTTGGATTCTATGTGTTCTATGTATTTTATAACTTCTTGGATACATTTATTTAACTCTTGTTATCTTGGCTCAGGAACCAGGGAGTGCTCTTGGAGGAGATGTCTTAATTCATGAAGATGAGGCCTCTTTGTGTCCACTTGGCTCACAGGCTCCCCAGAGTATCCTTGTTTCCTGTTCTCACCTTAATATCATTAGTGGTAACTATTTCCTTGCCCACTGTGTTCCACTGCTTTACAAAATGAGTGTCAGGTGCACAGTAGTACAAGAAACAATAAACAAACAGTCTGCCTCCAAGCCCAGGAAGAGTAAGGTTTTGCTGAAAGAGGTAATTTATCTTAACAAGTCAGGGAGAGAAACGTCCCCCCAAGCTCATCATACCAGCTGTGCCATCATACCCGCTCAGCTTTCTAATTCTGTCGTTTCTGAACTATTTAGCTGTATTGAAGACTGATACCTCAATTCCTAGGTTATCTGTGTAGCCACATTCTTCATAGTTGGCAGTGAGGCAAGAAAGTAATTGTTATGTAGCATTTGGAAAGTTGGCGTGCACTTTTATGTCAACTTCCCTTTTTAGCTAAATGCTGGTTCAAAACTCTTCCAAGTTAGACATGGGTGAAGATAACTCAAAGCTTGGAGGAGCTTTTCAGACAGGAGTCAGCAGAAACAAAAATCCCACTCTACATCTGCGCAGTACAAGCAATATTTAACTAGTCCAGGCATTTTCACAACAGTTGCAGTTGCAGAAAATCTGTACAGAGCATAATCTTTGTAATGGCATTTCAAATTCGTTGAGCACGTTGGCAGTTAGCCAGTTGTCTGACAATATTACAGGAAAGGGGTTAGGTCAGAATGACCTAGACACATGCAGGAAAACCATCCCAAGGCGTTCTGCTGGGGATGATAATTGTGAAACCCACAGCAAGGAATGGATCGTGTCATAGCAGTGAACTGAGGACGGAACACCTGGGCCTAGGAGTGCTGCAAACAGGCACAAGTGTTGGTCCTCATCAGTGCTGCCACAGAGAAAGAGCCCTGGAAGGCTGAATGCTGTGTAAGTGGAAAAGCCTGGCAGCCTATGCCTGGAAACAGAGTGGCTTACTGGCTCAGGATAATTCTGTCAGGCAGTACCTCAGGGGACCAGTGTGGGCTTTTGGGCTCAGTGGGAAATGCTGTGGTTCAGAGTGCTGTATACTTTTGGACTGGGAAAGAGCAGCTGTTACTACCAGACTCTGCTGAACAGAACAGAAGGCTCCAAAGCTATGCCATGGCCTGAAAACTGCAGTTTGGTATGGTTCCACCCAACCTATTTAAGGGACAAAAGTCAGCCCTCTGATATATTTATTTTTCCCTCTCATTTCTGTGACACTAAATGTTTGAGGGAAGTCCCAAGAAATCCAGAACAAAACACTAAATGTGTCATGATAAGCAAAAATATTTCTTTCCTCCTCTTGATTCCGAGGCTGTGAGCTAAATCATAGTGTTTGCTTTCCTTTGCCATCCACTTCCAACACACAAGTAAAGCAACAAGTCTTCTGTTGCAGCGTGTCTGAGGGAGCTGTAATCACCACACCGGCTGACAGCAACTGGTATTTGCTTTGGTCAGATTTAAAGTCATGCTAATTAAAACTGATCTTCCTGCTCACATATTGGAGGAAACCTGTATCTGGAGGCGAGATCATGTTGTCAAGCATCCAGGGAAAACTTGAATAAATCCTCAGGCACCCATGTTTGCCTCCCTCAGAGCTGGCAGCAGTAGCCTCCATGCTCCAAAAGAACACCGTGTCATATTGTCGTGGTTTAACCCCAGCCAGCAACCAGCACCACACAGCCACTTCCTCAATCCCCCCAAGGGATCAGGGAAAGGTAAAAGCTGGAAAACTTGTGAGTTGAGATGAAGACAGTTTAATAGGGGAAGCAAATGTTATGTACACAAGCAAAGCCAAACCAGGGATGAAGTCACCACATCCCGTGGGCAGGCAGGTGTTCAGCCATCCCCAGCAGAGCAGGGCCCGTCGTATCTAATGGTGACTTGAGAAGACAAACAGTATCACTCCAAACATCCCGCTCTTCCCCCTTCTTCCCTCTACTTCATATACTGAGCATGATGTCATATGGCCTGGGATATCCTTTGGTCAGGTTGGGTCACCTGTCCTGGATGTGTCTCCTCCCAACCTCCCCTGCACCCCCACGGCCCCCTCACCAGCAGGGCAGCACAAAAAGCAGAAGAGGCCTCAGCTCTGTNACCCCCACGGCCCCCTCACCAGCAGGGCAGCACAAAAAGCAGAAGAGGCCTCAGCTCTGTGCAAGCACAGCTCAGCAACAACAAAAACATCTCTATATTGTCAACCCTGTGGTCAGCACGAATACAAAATACAGCCCCACACCAGCCACCATG
>VXAY01004733.1:57637-71519 GCA_013399855.1 Oxyruncus cristatus | reverse complement strand
GGGGTTGGTCTCTTCTCCCAGGCAACTTGTGACAGGATGAGAAGACAAGTGGTGATTGTTCAGAAGTTGGATTTGACGAATTTGGAGGTCTTTTCAAACCTTTATGATTCTGTGATTCTGTGATATATTTCAATTATAACACTTCATAATATCAGTGTGGCCCTTTCTTGCCTGTGCTAGACGGACCTTTTTCCTCTGCTTATTTTTTGCTGACCCTTTCTATTTTCTGTTCAGATATCTTACTGAGCCACCCTTAACGTGATCAAACCCAGCGTACAACTCATCTTCATTACTCTCAAACAGGTAAGTCTGAGGCCCACTGCAGTTACAACTGTCCTCACATTTCATCTGTGTTTTGCTTCACATAGAGAAATTTGTCCTCATATTGTTATTAATATTCTCCCGGGACTTTTGTGGCTGTATAACTTAAAGAGGTATTTTCTCATTAAGTCTGAAACATATCATATCCAGTAAACAAGAATGTCTTTAGCTGCCTATAGCTTTGGTTTATGTTATTGTCATCTTCTTTCTTCCCCACTCTCCAAGAGGCTTTAGTCATTGAAAGCCATTAGTTGTTTCTTTAGGAAGTTCCACAATATATAGCAAAAGAAATGTCAAAAAGCTGGACAATTTATATATATACACATACATATATTTCATATTTGACATGCATTTAAAATATAGCATGGATTATAATGTAGTATATGAACAAGAATATTTTAAATAAAATTTATACTGTTTTTTTCTTTCTGTTATTCAAAATACTTTCTCATGCAAAAGTATTCCAGCCACTGTGGGAGATAAAAACTGAAACACAATAATCTCAGTATATCTGTAAGAAGGAAGATAGGAATATTAGTGGGATGCTCTCTGTCAGGAAAAACTTTGCTTTTCTGACTCCCTGTACCAGGAGTCAGTTTTGTTTTGCTTCTGTGGCTGAACCCAGACCTTGGTGAGCACAGAGCTGACATGCCCCAAGAGATCTACACAAGCCAGGTCCGGTGAAGCAGGTTTTCCAGTCCTAGATCCAATTGCGGCCATGCCAGACTGAAGCTGACTCCAGAAGACTGTCACCCCATGGAGGGGATGGCACACTGTACCCACTGGGAGCTACATCTCTGCAGGTGTCAAGCTCATAATTCCCTCAAACATCATACACAGAAACAGCTGGCGTAAGATGTCCCTGAAGTAGTTCAGGTGCATTTCTGCGCTTCTAGACAAGCCTTTACAGCACAGTTAATCCACTGGTGGCAACTGGACATGACAAACCTGTCATTTGTAAGAATTAATATCAGGTCCACAAGCGGAAGACTAGCATTTCTTTTAAAAATGACTTCTGTTATTTATATCTCATTGTGCTATATGATGAACGGGAAGCTAACTCAGAAACAAAGTTACAGTATCCTTGTTGCTTCCAGAATACCCCAAACAAGTATTGCAGAAACAAAATACATGCCGTCATCTGTCAAGAGACAAACCAATATTGGAAAGTTGGGGCAGTCAAATTCAATATCTTTAACATCTGAAAGCAAACAGTCTTCAGAAAAATAGTTGCTATAAAAGCATTTATCAGTATATTTTACTGTGTTAGTTATATAAACTTTAAAGCCTAGACATAAAGGTCACTGTTCTTAAATCTACTGGACACATAACTGAGCAGTATGAAGTACTTTCAAATTAGTTGAGTTTGTGAAATTTGCTCCTATCAACACCTTTTCAAAGATAATATATATAAGCCATACTCATTAAAAGAAAACGTTTCTTTTACAACTTTATTGTTACAGCTGCTTCATTAAGGCATGCATCTATTTACTGCATCAATCAAAGAACAACCCTTGCTGTAAGAACTTTCAAATATCTTTAAAAAAGCAAACCACATTTCATTATGGAGCTTATTATTCACATCTTTCTGAGCACTGATGGTCAAATGGGTCTATGATGAACATATTTCCCTATGGAAGAAAAGCAAAGGAAGTTTTAAAAAAGCTGCTTTATTGGTGTTTATCTGAAGCAATCCATGACAACAGATGATACACTATTTATGTGTCATTTATAATTAGTTGATCCTTGGAGCATGGGTATTATATGACCTACACAGAATGAGCTTTTGAAAGTTGGCAATGATAAAAAAAATACTCAAAAGCACCTCTCTGATTCAATAGTATGTTTCTATGAAATATTCAATAGGACATATCTTCTAAATTTTTATACCACTTTTGAAAACCTTTAAAAATCTTGGTGGTCCTGCATTTAAAAAGGAATATTTTAAAAAGACAAAGAAATCTTATTCACCTCTAATTTTACATGCATTTTTTTTTTGTGCAATGGTGTTGATAAGGGTGAGAAATGCAGGATTGATTTTCATAAATGATAAATTAAAATTAAATTCACACCATGCATTGATATTTATAATGATATTTTACTTCTGTTTGCTCTAATAAGGTGGATTTTAGCCTGTATAATATGCTATTGATAGCTATGTGATTGGCAAGATGTCTCCAAGATTATCTCATTCATTTATTTCAAGTTGTACACAGATGACTGATGAGCTTCTGTTTCTTTATTTGCAATTCTGAAATGCAGAACATGAGGGCCAGGTAACATTTAAGGTAGAACTTTACAGAACAGTATGGCAGTAAACACTGAAAATGAAAGCTTGAGATTTCAGCTGACCACTAGGAAACTAACTTAAACAATACCATAATTTCCAGAGATTTAAAAAATTACCCTGAAATAATGAAACAATTTGGAGTTCATGGAACACTATAAGAGAAGGTTGCCAATGATCTAAAATAACTTCTGCATCCTTTGGTGTAATTTCCAGGCTAACTTTCTGTAACCTGAGGACCTGTTGGGAGCAATGGGTTAAAAAGTGGAAGCTGGGGAGAAGAACTGTAAATCGTTCAGGTGACCTTGCAGCTGCGAATAACATTTGATAAGCCTACACGAAGAGCAGGCCAGTGATCCTCTAGCATGTACAGAGTTTAACAGTGCTTCATCTCTGTTTGTGTGCCTCCTCTTTGAGCTGCTTCAATCCCCTGAATAGCGAGGTAATGGAAGTAAACTTACTCTGTGTTCCAGTCATGAGTTTGTGGTTGTCCTGGCTGCCTTCCTGTGTCGTCAACTGTCACACTTCGATGATGAAACAACTGCTTAGATTAATGACAGGAGAGCAGTGGATATTGTCTACCTTGACTTCTGCAAGGTTTTCAGCAGAGTCTCTCACACCATCCTCACAGGCAAACAGGAAATATGGACTGGATGAATGGACAGTGGGGTGGATTGAGAACTGGCTGAATGGCACATCCCAGAGTGCCATAATCAGTGGTACAGGGTCTAGCTGGAGGTTTGTCTCTAGTGGTATCTTGCAAGGTACAATACTGGGCCCACATTGCTTAACTTATTCATCAATGACTTGGAGGAAGGGGCAGATGCCTCCTCAGCAAGTTCACTGACAACACAAAGCTGGGAGGAGTGGCTGATACCCCAGTGCTGTGCAGTCTTTCAGAAGGACTTCAGCAGGCTGAAGAGGTGAGCAAAGAACAGCCTGAAATTCAGCCAAGGTAAGTGCGGGGTCTTGCACCTGGGGAGGAATAACCTCACGCACGAGTACAGGCTGGAGGGTGACCTGCTAGAAAGCAGCTCTGTGGGGAAGGATCTGATCCTGGTGGACAACAATCTGTCCACGAGCCAGCCGTGTGCCCCTGTGGCCAAGAAGGTATCCTGGGGTGTCCTGGGGTGTCAGGAAGAGCATTGCCTTAGATTCATGAGGAAGGTGCACTAGAAAGAACATTGCAGGTCGAGGGAGGTGGTTCTGCCCCTCTGCTCAGCCCTGGTGAGGCACATCTGCAGTGCTGTGTCCAGTTCTGGGCTCCCCAGTACAAGAGAGACATGGAGCTCCTGAAGCAAGACCAGGAGAAGGTAACATAGATGATTAGCAGACAGGAGTGCCTCACTTGGGAAGAAAGGCCGAGGAAGAAAGGCAAAAAGGGACCTGGGAGTTTGGATTGACAGGAAGCTGAACATGAGCCAGAGTGTGCCCAGGTGGCCAAGAAGGCCAATGGCATCCTGGCCTGGATCAGGAACAGTGTGGCCAGCAGGAACAGGGAGGTGATTCTGCCCCTGTACTCAGCACTGGTGAGGCCACACCTGGAGTGCTGTGTCCAGTTCTGGGCCCCTCAGTTCAGGAGGGATATTGAGGGGCTGGAGCAGGTCCAGAGAAGAGCAACCAGACTTGGTGAAGGGACTTGAACACAAGTCTTGTGAGGAGAGGCTGAGGGAGCTGTGGTTTTTTAGCCTGGAGAAGAGGAGGCTCAGGGGAGACCTCATTGCTCTCTACAACTACCTGAGAGGAGGTTGCAGCCAGGTGGGGGTTGGTCTCTTCTCCCAGGAACCAGCAGTAAGACAAGAGGGCACAGTCTTAAGCTGCGTCAGGGGAGGTTTAGGTTAGATATTAGAAAGAAATTATTTACAGAGAGGGTAATCAGCCATTGGAATGGGTTGCCCAGGGAAGTGGTGGATTCACTGTCCCTGGAGGTTTTCAAGATGAGGCTGGACGTGGCGCTGAGTGCCACAGTCTGGTAACCGCGGTGGTGTTGGATCAAGGGTTGGACTTGATGACCTCAGAGGTCCTTTCCAACATGTCTGATTCTATGATTCTGTGAAGCTGGGCCTGTTCAGCCTAGAGAAGAGATGACTGAGAGTGGACTACATCAATGTATAGAAGTATCTGAATGGAGGTTGTCCAGAGGAGCCAGGCTTTTGGTGGTGTCAAGCACTAGGACCAGAGGCAACGGCCAGGAACCGATGTACAGCATGTTCCACCTGAATACGAGAAAGAACTTCTTTACTGTGTGGGTGACCACATATTGGAACAGAGAGATTGTGGAGTCATCCTCTCTGGACATATTCAAGAACTGTCTGGAATAAATCTGTGCTTGAGTAGGAAGCTGGACTAGATGGCCCACTGTGGTCCCTTTCTACGTATCTATTCTGTGATTCTGTAATCTTTTAGTTATATCATTCTGTCATTCCTACATTCTGCCGTTCTTTGACTCTCTGAATGAAACTGAATTGCTGTCTTCACTTTTTTTCCATAGCATTTGTATGTCCTGAATTCTGAGGCTCCATTTAATACTTGCAATGATACTATTTTAAATTGTAGTATTGTCTGAAACTGCTTTTCTAACCTCCCTTGAATGCAGCAAGAAGGGAAAACCAAATCAATAGCTTCTAGTTCCCTCTAAATTACAGGTAAAATTACATGAAATCTCCTTCAAAGTCATAGGAAATATTGAATAGAAAAGGTACACTTCCTTAAATACAGGGGGCAACATGAGTTCCTTAATGCTTAATGTCAGTGACTGACACAAATTACATTAAAATTGAAGATGTCATATAAGTTCTTTTGTGACACAAAATTTCATTAATAATTAAAAATTTACAACGCTCATCTATTTTATGTTTTAATTTGTGGTCAAAGGAGGCACAAACTGCTTGAGAGAATAGGGCTTATGCACTAAAGGGTGACTATGCAATTGTGATCCTTCTACAGCTGATATACCAAGTTTAATTGAGATAGAGCAGTAGTGAAGATAATATTGTGCCTTTGACACTAGCAGTTCAAGGTATGGTACAAACCCAGATGCCTGTTTTGACCCTGCTGTCTGATATATTTAATGGAACCTGTGATGGCGAGTCTCGCTTTTTAGGTGGCTGTCTCTTAAGTTTATTGAAGCCAATGCTCAGACATATGACTAAAATGAGTCTTGTAAAATGATACCAAGAAACTAGAATTTAACTTTTTAACTTTATCAATGCATGCTGCGGTAAGTAGTTTACATAAGGCCTTGTTCAGACAACCACATAAAAGTATTACCCAGCATTTTTGTAGTCTTAGCTTGGCAAATATCTTTATAAAAACACTGTGAGTAATGTGGGCTTTGTCAGGACTGTTCAGATGAGGAGATTTAAAAGCTTCAGAGCAAGTGTGCTAAGCAAGACCAGTTTAGGGAATCTTAAAGGGAATCTTTATTTTTCTCAACTCAGTGTCTCTGCACCTATAGACACATAGAAGTGAGCTCCTGTACTGCTGCGGAAGAGGACGGTACGAAGTAATTATGAATGAGATGGGAATAAGATCACTGAGAAAAATTAACAGGGAGTCGTGTACAGGCACAGTCTGCCAGTCACTGAAGGCTTCTCATCCCACCGAGAAGCAGAGCAAGGAGGCACATGAGCAGTTTGCAGTGCGGTTGTAACCAGGAGTGGAGGGAAAGTAGCAAAGGCTGATCAAGAGCCCTGTACCCAGAGGCGCAAGCAACAGAAAAGGGGACGAGTACTGTCAGGATATCTTTACTGCAGAATGAGCTTTCACTTCACTAATTCTGGTTTGCCTCCAGAGGGCTGAGCTCAATTTTCCTAGCTTGAACAAATAACACGGCGTACTTGTAGGGATTAATTTTATCTATTGCATGCATTGTAATAAAAGCCCCACTGGGCAGTTACATATCAAATTACAAAATGTGTAAGCAGTCTGATTCCTTTTTCCCCAACTTCCTTGCTTCTTGTAAAGCTAAAGATTAATTACTATTTGAGCTGCCTTGGGGGATGGAAAAAAAAAAAAGGGAAAAAAATTGTGCACTAAAATGAAATTCATGTTATGTCCATTTTAAAAAATTGTGTGTATATTCACAGTTTCAATTGCTTTTACATACAAAATAAAAAGGAAACATTATTACATTACTTATAAACAGGGTATTGTGACAACTTTATAGATACTTTCTGTCCCATCATTTACACCTCAAAGGTCATACTAAATGGCTTAAATTTTACTGCAACTAATTTTTAATCACACAATAAAAATGCTTTTTTCAATTTATTTTTTACCTTGAAATAGCTGCTCAACCTGGGAGATGGTACGTTGAGAGAACTTTCACAACGTCTGTTAATTTTTAGTTTGCTGTCTTTTTTTCTTCCTTTTTTTTTTTCTCATTTCAGTTTTCAAACAGGATTTTTGCCTGCAGTGATTTGTTTGGTTAGCAGGAACTATTTATGACTACTGCCCATTTAATTTTCCTCTCCTAAATCTCTGAATTTTTTTAAAAATCTCATTTTTCTCACATTAGCGCATTAATGAGAACTTCACCTTCCCTTACCCCCCCACTTTACTCCACCCTCCCCCCGACCCCTAAAGTGTACTTTGTTGGTTTTATTGTATTATTCATTTATATTCTATTTTAAAATGTCAGGTGATATATTGTTCTGGCTTTGTCACTACTGGGCATTTTGTTTTACTGAGGTCTTCTTTCCTGCCTACACATCAGTAAAGATGACTGGAACCAAAGTCTTCCAGATTCTATGTTTATTTTCCCCTCATTTGAAGGCTAATGCACTGACTTTTTTTACTTACTTCTTTCTTCTGAGTGTGTTCCTCTCCATATTTCTTAGAATCATAGACTTCAAGGCAGATTTCAATGACATGACTATTCCCCTATTCTGTCTTGACAGTTGCTTTTTTTTAATGACATAAATAGAGATTTTGTAATTTCTTTTTTTTTTTTTTTCAGCCCAGTTGTCTATTTGGATTGAATTATTGTTCAAGAAAAAAATCATTATTCATCGGCCTGGGATATACCGTAGGGCACTAGCTTGGCAATTGCTTTATAGAGATCCTAAAACACTGAGATTTTTTTATGTTCAAGATATAATGGCTATGAAACTTGTATCATTTTACAGCAGTGTGGGTATTTTTGTTCTATCATTATCTAAGATTATTTCAGTAAACTTTGGGAGATAAAGCTGGAAACCTGTGGCTTGTATGAATCAATATCATTTGGTACTTAGCTTTGTATTTTACCTCTCTCTGGCGCTTCCCTGATACTTGCTTAAGTACTTGTGATCAAATGGAGTCTACACGTCCAATAAAGATCTCTGCCTCTTTCCAACCAATCCCTCTATACTGAAGTTCTGACAGGTCTCCTTATTTTTTTTATATGTTCTAGTCTGAGTATTTTGCTGTCTCTTGGTCCATCAGCCCTCCATCTATTGTGATACCAGACTTAGTTCACTATGTTCTCCCTGGTTCCATATAAATAATGACAGCTTTTGTTTGCTTGTTTATTTCTAGTGGCTATGTAATTGATTCCTTCTAGTCTTCTTGAAGTAATTTTGGAGCAATGACAAGAACAGTACTGCTTTTACAGATGGAACAGTTAACGGACACTTGTTTTCACCCAGGCGTGTTCAAACAAACCACCTTTTCCCATTTGAACTATACACATACTTAAGGAAAATCTATTCTCTGCGTCAGGTTAAGTGGAGAATGGTACAATTCAGCAACTTAATGTGCCAAGTTGTGTTGCAAGTGGGGGAGAAGGAGTCCCTGAACTATTGTGGAAAGAGCTGGGCTGGGCAAAATGTGAAGTGTGGCCTCACACTCAAACAATTCAGCAGAGCTTCCAAGATGAGCTAGAAGATTATGTATTACAGGTAAGTGATAAATTCAGGATGAGAAGGTTTGTAGGCCAACCTGATCAACTTAAAGGTTTTTCCCACCAGTGTTGGTAGAAAAAGCACAGATTCCATGTTCTCCCCAGGAATGCCTAAAAGGCCCAGTAGTGAAAAGCTGCTACAGCTTTATTCGAAGTTGTGTTTGGTAGAACAGTTACGTCAATAGGGGTGTATAGAACAACTTTTAGTACGACAGAATTAATACAGCTGAGGATTTTTGTGAATTTGAGTCTAAACAGAACAAAGCCTAACCTTTCGCTTTTCAGGAAATACTCTTTCTGAATTACTAAAGGAATTTTTTTTGCAATGAGACTTTCTAAAATTAGTCTACTAAAGTCACTTGGGGCACAGAATTTTTGTATTTTATTTCCAACTCAGAGAATGAATAAAAAATAAGACAAAAATTAGAAAACTCTCAGTGTCTTGGTCAGAAGTGTATGTCGCTTACCCTGAAGAAATGAGCTGGACATGTCTGTCTATCCTGAGTGAGGGACCATTTTTCCTAGAGCCATTAAAAGGAGTGTTAAGTAATAAATGCTATCTAGGATATTGGATGCTAGCATTTTGTCCTAACAGCAGTCCAAGTACCCAAACATGGGCAGAGGTTTGGTCTTCCCTTGAGTCTGTGGTTGCTAGTAGATACTCTCCTGGACAGACCAATCTTCCAGTTTTTTTAGCTTTTGATGCTAAACGTTGGTGTCATTCACAGGAAGAAGAGGGAGAGGCCACTGGCTGCACAGGGGACCCTTGCACAGAAAAGTTCTCCCAGACCAGATATCTTTGGATAACTGTGGGAATGAGCCTCATCAGCAAAAGTTTGAGAAGAATTCACCTGAGTACTTCTGATATCAGAATCAGCAATAAAGCTCATACAACTGTCAGAATTGACAGATAAGAGCTTCCAATGAAAACATGCCAAGTTCTAGATTCAAGTCTTACCTACATTAAAGTAATGTATAGGTCTGCATGCTAGTTCCACAAGAATTTTTTTCCCTTAGTAACATACTTATTTACTAAGGTGTTAAGAGGATTTCTACAGTTTCACCTTTTTCCAGACCGGTGCTTGAAAAGTTGGTTTTAATCCCCTATCTTTGCTCCTGATTGACAAGTAGTTTTCACACTATATTATATTTGGGATGTCATAGGGCATTTGGGCAAATAAGAAGCGGAAATACATATTCTTAGAGTGCATCTCAATAGATAGACCCAATTCATTTCTAAAGGAAGAGGTAGATGTGAATTAATTTTGGAGAGCAATTTGCCACAGAGTTTGTTTCATAAGTTTTGTTTTGGTTATTATTGCACAGTGCATTGATACAGAAAGTTTTTAAATCTAAAGTCATTTAACATTTTTAAATTAAGAGCTGGAGGTATTATTCATTGATAAATTCCCATCCCACAGATACTGTCTTAGAAAGTAACTAAGGATTTCCAAACAAAAAAAAAAAAATGTCCTGTATAGCTGTTATCTCTTTGTAGAACTTTTTCCTAGTATGTACTTTTTTTTTTTTTTAATTATTGGAGTTTTTTAGGAGACAAGAATAATGATTGGGACAAGTTTCCTTCTGCTTACATTGTATTGTAAGAAATCCTTCTTTTGACTTTTAGAGGGAATCTAGAAGAAGTAGAAAGCTACTAGGAGATACAGATTTTGAAAACTTTTTGACAAAATCAAAAGACAAATATTTATTATCACCTAAACCACTGACTTTTAGTCTTACCAGTCTCTGTTGTTTTTAGAACTTTGATGGTTTGTGTATCTTTCCTATGCTATCTGAGCAGATTTCCCACGTACTGGAATTAAGAGCTAATGAGTTTTATTGAAAATGCTCCTTGTTGCCCTGTAGATGCAGGGGTGTTTCAGGCAGTCAATGACAGACAAGTTATAAGACACCTTGGAGTGACCTGAGAGATCACCAGTAAGAATGTATTGTAATGAGAAGAATGACAATGACTTGTCCATTATGTATTCTTCTGAAAAATGAGTTAGACTCCTTTCATGAGGGGATGGCCTTAAAGGGCAAAGAGAGTGTATACCTGTCACTACTGTGCAATGAATTACAATTACATTTTGTGGAATTAAAGATGGTGTCAAATCAGTTGGCTCTTCCACATTTTTTCTCTTTTGTCTCTGAATCAGGTCAAAAAGGACCAAAACAAGTAAAAGACAGCATTGAAAACAACTTATTTATTTTTTAACAGCTTCCCGAAAATCATTGCTGCATGAAAATAAAATGCATAAGGAAGAATCTGCCAAAAAAGCCAAGCAACAATCTGTAGCTATATAATCCTCTGTCATTACTGAGTAACAAATGAAAAAAAAGTACAGTATTCAATATTTAATGAATTCTCCTGAAAGAGAGAAAAAAATCACACACCTGCAATTTTTTGTGTTTCCCTAGTGCTGTGACCTATGTGTGACAGCAGGATATTTCTTTCAATTATATTCTAATTCACTACACAGACCTACAAATGTTTTTCAAACTAGGGAAGATATCACTATCAACCTGAAAATCAACAAGGAAGGATGATAACAGGAAAATCCTGATTCTGCCCACGTACCATCCATTTAGACATTTAATCAAGATAAGCTCAGATTGGAACTCCCAAGCTCAGAAAATATTCTTCACAGTGTGTTATTGCATGCACTAAATAGCAATTCCCTATTTTACATAGCTCTGCAGAGCTGTGTATCACCAGTTTCTTACCTATCATTGTAGAGCTCCAAAGGTGCAGACAAAGTCAGTGCTAGTGCTTGATCTTTTAAAGGATATCAGGATACCAGGATATCATAAAGTAACAGTCTTATGTATCTTGCTGTGGTTTTTGATTTCACCAACTCAAATCCCAGTCAGGGCATGTGAGCTCTCGGTGAAGATCATCAAGAGGAATAACTGAAAGGATTGAAGACCTCTCTTTTTTTTTCCTTTCCTTTTTTATTTTAATTATTTTGTATTTACCAATTCAATGGTTCAAAAGAGTTCTACTGGATACAAAATGCTAAGAATTTTTGAAACAGGCATTTTTACGACTCATGTTTTCAAGATTAGCAGGGAAGATCAAGATCACTTTCTCCTATAACAGACTAGGCACATGAAGAACACACTCTCTTCTATTTTTCAGAGAATAGAACCACAGGAACTTCTTAAAGTGAAGTGCAAGTGAGATAAATAAAACTGATATCATATTAAGGGTTGGAAATTAATTATTACTTTTCTATTGTTTCTGTGTACAGACTAAAAAAAAAAAATCTGTTTTCTATTTTTACATATTGGATGCTAAGAAGTCAAACCTAGAGCATATTTGTTCTCAGCCTTTAAGAGATGCAGAGCATTGCAGAGAGGAGGCTTTACCTCATCATCTCCCTGCTTGCTGGTTACCTTAACCGAGAATATTAGGAGCGTTCTTGTGTCTGTCAAATGTAAAATTATATTTGCCTTTCTGAGAACAAAGAGGAAACAGAAGAACAACTGTGATTCTGGAACTTACACCTGACAGCAGGGCCAGTGGTCCTGGGCCGGGAAAGGGTTTAATGCTGAAAGATTGCTTCTTCTCCAGACCTGCTTGTGCAGCCACACGTGCAGCTCTTCCCAAATTCAGACAGCCTCAATCACTCTGGCAGAATTAAGCCCATGAAAAGGATTGTAGTGGTTGTGTTGGCAGAACAATGATGGGAGGATTCTGGTGAAGGGACGGTAGTCTCAGCTAACTGAGTTACCATTAGAACAGCACATATTCCTGTGGCCTGGTTTACAGTTTCTTTTGGAGTGCACACTCTTTCTTTGCTTCCTCCTCAGAGCCAAGACTAAAATTATACTTTACATCAGAGGTAGCAAGAACCATCTATTTTTTTTTCTTTTTTTTTTTTTTTACTTTCTGTGTGAAGCCTGGAGATGGCAACTTGGAGTAGCAGAAGAGGAGTATATTTCTCATTGTTGTTCTTCCTTCCTCTGTTCCGTCTTTTCTTCAGTTTCTTTTAAACAGTCTTTTTGCTTTTGTTTAAAAGGAAAGCCATTGCAAGCTCATGCTTTCCCTTGCTTTTCTCAACTGCTTGCTTCAGGCACTGTGAAATTGATATCCTCTAAAAGGTATAATAAAGTAGTATATTTCTTCTTTCATCTTTCTTCCAGATACCTGCTTTCATTTTGGCCTAATGGAGGAAAGGTGCTTTTCCTGCAAGCTTGTGTTAGTCAACTTTTAATGCACAGCTTGGAAAGCTTTCAGAAAGTTAATATAGCTCCTCTAAACACAGTATTCACAATGTCCTTATTTTTATGGTGAGTACCCCATTAATCAGTTGTAATGGTCTGATGACCCCAAGCTTTAACCCTCGCCTCCCAGAGAAGACAAACTTTAAGGCAGACAGATGCACCTGTCACCATCTGTTTTCACACAGGGAGGGAAATGTCCCAATGTCATTATTATGATTTCTCCAGTTACACAGTTACAGGCCTCTGCTGGGGTGATAAAGGCACAGAACAGCATACACCTGAGATGCAAAAGAAAGGAAACATCAAAGGGAGCTAATAAACAAAATACAAGAAAGAACAAGGGAAATGGAGAAGAGAGAGGAAGAAGGAGAGAGATTTAACAGATTACGAACTGAGGACCAGAAAGTTTAAGTTAAACATTTAAGGTAATTCAGAGTAGGCAAATTCAGGTTTTTGGAAGTCCAGGTTAACAATTTCAATACCAAAGCATCCAAGGAAGCACTGCTTTATTTTGAACCCTGAGGACAATAGTATTTGAAACCCACCATTAGAAAGCTATCGTTTAAGTCAGAGGAGTTCTTTCAAGAGCCAGCATGCCCAATCATGCACTGGAGTCAGTTTTTAGTATTGTATTTAGGAAGACACAGCCTTTTACCTCTATTCTTGTTGTGGTTCTGGGAAGACAAGGTAAAGAGAAGTGAACTGTTTTCTGTGTCTGTTTCACCCTTTTTTGACACTAGTAACCGTAAAATCAGTGCCAATGGACAATTATACAGGTGGAAAAAGGCACAAAAACCTTTGAGGTACCATTATAAGCCTTCTGCAGTTCAAGTATTGCAGGTTTCATTCATGTCTTAAAGGGCTTTAACTGTTTTACTGCAGACATCTTTTCTTCCTCTAGCTGACATTTTGGTGGGCCAGGAATTTTGCCTACTAAGCATGTAATGGATTTATAATGTAATTACATTATGAATATTCTATTGAAAAGAGATCCACAAAAATGTTGGCTTTAACTAGAAATTCTGTTAGGGTGACTTATTCTACCGTACTTGTATTTAGTGGTTCTTTTTATTAGCACAGTCCCTCAAGCTGATTTCCCTACTGCTGTGTTTTTTTTTTTTTTTTTTTTTTTTTTTCTTCCATTCAAGGGAAAATTTTTT
>VXAY01004733.1:28900-49625 GCA_013399855.1 Oxyruncus cristatus | reverse complement strand
GAGGGGGAGGGAAGGGCTCCATTTCGGCCCCCCCAGCACACCCGGGGCACCCACGTGGCAACCACCAGAGCCCAACAGCGCCCCCTGTCGGCCACCCCCGAGCACTGCAGGCTCTGCACCCCCAGAGGTCCAACAGTGCCCCCTGCTGACTGTGATTAGAGTTGCACCAAAAAGCACAAACTGAACTGTTCACTTTTCATTGAAAGGGATTTTTGGGTATAGGGTTATTGTTCTGTTGGGGGTTTTGTTTTGTGTTCTTTTGTTGTTCTGCCAATGCACATATATCCTTTAATAAGGGGCTGTTATTTTTCCTTTCTCCACACTTTCTCAATTGAAGCCTCTTAATTTTGGATTTATAATTGCTTAGAGGGAGAAGTTTTGGTCTTCCTTATAACTCATCCTCCTTAGCAAAACACTTCTGTCTCATTAAACTGAGACAGGCATAAAGAAAGCAATTTTCTTTTACAAAACTTTTTTCTCATTTGTTTTCAATAACTTCTAGCCTTTTTAGACTCCTAGGCTTTTAACTGTGTGAAGATATTTCACCATCTTTCTTGCAACTTTAACGCCTCCTTCTTTTTAAGAACCCCTAAAATGTAAGTAGAATCTACGTCATGTTAAATCCAAACAAAGGCAGTTTAGTCTATAAACTCTAATATGATTAACCTTTTAAAATCTGGAGAACTGAAATTTGTAAAGGAAATACACCCTTTTAACAAATGCTGTCCCAAGTAATAAATACAATAGTGCCCCTGAGTACATTGGTGCAAGAGTTTGAAAATAGTTATGTACTTTAGGATTGTTGTTAGTTAGGAATAGGTAAACACTTTGAGTGAAAGCTCTGATTCTCTGAATTCCCCAAGGCAAATTTGCACTTGAATTAAACATGACCTATCATAGAATCACAGAATATCCTGAGTTGGAAGAAACCCACAAGCATCATCAAAGTCCAAGTCCTGGACCTGCAAAAGGCAGCCCTAACAATCACACCATGTGCCCAAGAGCGTTGTCCAAATGTTTCTTGAACTCTGGGCAGGCCTGGGGCCATAAGCACTTAGCAGTGGAGCCTGTTCCAGTACCCAAACATCCTCTTCATGAAGAAATTTTTCATAATGTCCAACCTAAACCTCCCCTAACATATTTTTATGCCATCTTCTTGGGTCCTGTCACTGCTTAGTGTCTGCCTCTCCTCTTCCCCTCATGAGGAAATTGTAGACTCCTCTCAGTTTCCTCTTCTCCAGGCTGAACAGACCAAGTGACCACTCATCATATGGCTTCCCCTCTAGACCCTTCAACATTTTCCTAGCCCTCCTTTAGATGTTCTCTAATAGCTTTATATCTTTTTTATATTGTGGTATCCAAACCTGTACACAGGACTCGAGGTGAGGCTGCATCAGCACAGAGCAACAATCTCCTCTCATAACCAGCTGCCTTTTAGGGTATCAACAGCTCCTTTGTATTTTGTGTCATCTGTGAACTTGCTTAGTTCTTCAAGTCTTGCATCCCAGATATTTATGAAGATGTTGAAGAGCACTGGGCCTAAGATGAACCTCACTAGTGACCAGTCACCACCCTGCTGTAACCCCATTCATTATAACCCTTTGTACCCTATCCACAAGTCGGTTGCTCACCTCTCACATGACGTGGTTTATCCATCTGTATGCTGAACATTTTGTCCAGAAGGATATTGTGAGAGATAGTATCAAAAGCTTTACAGAAATCCATCTGTCCTGGCTATCCTGGCTTTAAGGAAAGAACCATAGTATTTGTTTCTTTGAGATGATTTTTTACTCTTTTCATTGCCTGTAGTTGGTAAATCTTGTGGTTCATATTATCAGAGAGATCATTTTGGAGGCCGCTATGACAAGCTTTAAGACCGTAAAATTGGTCAGCGTCAAGGTAGTGTCATGAAACGAGTGTTTTAAGGTCTCCCCAAAAATCACCAGCAAGGGTGACAGCAAAAGCAGTTTTAATATAAAGGCAATGGCACTACAGACTTCATGGCAAGGTTTACTCTACTACTTACCAAACAACTGAAAACACTGAGAAAAAGTCTAAAAACCATATCAGTCCAGACGGAAATAAATGTAAGACCATGTATGTGGTTGGGGTGGGCAGGGGAGCAGGCAAGACAAAAGGATAGAAAGAATAAGGACAAAATGGAATACAGCCTAAAGGCATGGTAACATTTAATCTAACTTATGACTTAACCTAACAGCATTAACTTAGTAACCTATTAACAATTTAACTTAAAGCCATATATGATTTACTACACTATAGCAGTAACTTACTTAAAAATCTAAAGTACTCAAGAATTTAAGAAAACAGTATCCCTAGTACATTTGATATAGCGTATGCACACAAAGAGTGTGTACAAGGCAACTGGGAAAAATTTCCTCGAGTTTTGTGAAATACTCACTTCAAATGTTTTTGCATTCTTCTCAACAGGCGAAGGATTGAGTCTCAAGGAGTGAGATGTCAGCCCAGGATCTGTCAGTCGGGATCACTCAAGAAATAACAAGCATAAAAGTTTCTAACTCTGAGGGGTGTCCCAGCTCAAAGGGAGGTTGCTGGTCGCAACTTGCTGTGGCCCAGGAGAGCTCAACAGGTCTCATTCTGGGCCACTGTTCATAGGGTCTCAAGAGAGTGGGCTTTAGACATAATAACTTTCACCTTGCCCACACTTTTCACTTTTACCCTTTAAAAATGCGAGAATAAAAAGTGTTGTTCAGGCAAAAAATTTCTAAGAATGTTCATTAGAAAAGCAAGGAACTCAACACTGTCTAGGAACAGACAATATTTCCGATAAGCTCCGAGGAGCTCAGCCTGAGTGTTGTCACGGTTGAGGCCTAACGAGCATTACTCAGATCATAACACAGCCTGTGAGGGGTTGGAGAGGGGTGGGGAAGAAATGCACCACTACAGGTAGGACTTAGTGGCAGCTGTGAATACATCCACGTTATCTGCAGATTCTCAAATTCCTTCCGATACATTGATCTTGGTGCATGAATGCTTGGGGTTGTGCACACACAACATATGATAATCATTTCAGACCTATGGAAGCGTTATTTTCATCCAAGGATTTTTGTACTTTATTCAACTTTTGGACTGAAGCTATAGTTTTGTATCACTGTAGTTATGCTAATATAATATGCAGTTCATACATTATCATTTCAGAATAAAGACATCATCGAAAGTATTTCTTATGAAGGAGTTGCTTTACTGCAACCAGCTCATTTCAGCCACCTATAATGCACAGAATTTATTGAAGTTTTTGCTTTTTCAGCTTTACCAAGAAACTTCATGCAGTTTTGCTTTTGTAGATGGTCCAGAAAAAGTGTTAAATTCAACAGCTGAAAAGACAAATTTATTGAGCTCTGTCATAAGATTAGTTATATTATAATGTTAGGAAAAAGTGTTGACAGGGCTACATTAAGTAAAGTACTAGTAGAACCTGCTCAGAACTTAGTGTAGTGTTGCACTAAACCCCACCCAGAAACATGTCAATAGCTGGGAATTTAAGTAGGCTGGCAGTACACACCACCCTTTTCCATTTCCCTAGGCTGTGCCACATTGTAGCAATCCACATCTTCCAAACTAAATAGTATTGTTTTTCTTCTGATTACAATTAATTCCCAAGGCAAAGAAGATAGTTCTGTTTTCAGATGCTCCAGTTACATGGCAGAGGCTGGATGACAAGTTGCTGCAAGTGAGAATGCCTCAGAGCTGGGAGAGACACTTTGGATTTGCTTAAGAAATGCTGTGTGAAGGAATGCAAAAAGAAAAAAGTAAAGAAAAAAAAAGGTTATAACAAAACAACATTGAGCCTAGGGGAGCCCTTGAATCACAACACAGACCAGATGAGTCTTTTAATCTGAGATTCAAACTGTCTGAGATACAGAGAAATGTGTGAATGATTGTGTGTAATTGAGACAACAAATAGAGTACAACAACAATTTTTTTTCTCCTCTGTGTAAAGGCATTTGTAGGCATGGTAATCTAACAGATGTTCAGCTGGTGCCAGTAATGGTATATTGAAGTATTTTTGGTTTTCAGTGTAATTCTTTAGATTCTAAAATGTAAGTTAAATATATCTAATATCAGGTTGTCCCTGTCTATAACCACAGGTAAGTCAGTATGGATGCTGATGTAAAGTTTGAACTAAGAACAATTTAGACAGGGAGATATGATAGAGGAGATCAGTATGAGATGGAAATCAAAGGACCATTCACTTAAAATTAATGGAAATTTTTAGTTGAGATTTGCATAGTTCTTTAGCAAATATTAAGATGTGACTGAGCCAAGAAATGAGTCTATTGCTGTTGTGGGTCTAGATCATGTTTGTGAAAAAAGGATTGTAATTGTTTCTGCTTGTAATGAATATTGGTCTTTCAGACCCTGGAGGGATCTTTTCCTTTTCTGTTCTCATGAGGCTTGGTTTCTAGTCCCACTGCTTCCACCATTATTGTTTTACTTGACAGAGTGCAGAAAACAAAAGCTGTGCTGACCAGCATCCAATCATAGAATCACAGAACCAGCTGTGTTGGAAAGGACCTCTGAGATCATCAAGTCCAACCCTTGAACCACTACCACCGTCATTACCAGACTATGGCACTAAGTGCCACATCCAGTCTCACATGGTATATCTATTCTGTATGATATATTGTGAAGCAGAATACAGGTTTTGTAGATTTTGTTCTCTCAGTTTACTACTTATTTTATAATCAAAGAAATACAAGACTACTCAGTGCATTTGAGTTCATGCATAAGGGTCCATTTGTACTAACTACTATTAGAAGAAGGAAAGGTGTTTTTTTTTTTCCTCTCCATTCACCTACGTATACACAAAAATATGGGAAAGTTGGTTTTTACTTTAATGTAGAGAACAACTGATTAAGCATTGCCTATGCTTGAGGAAATGGATAAAAGCTAAAGCGTGTCTGAATTGCGGTGTCTCTGATTAAAACAACCCTGATATTTAGTATATTCAAAATGTGTATTCAAATTCTATGGGTTAAACTCATAATTAATTACTAGTGCTATTCCCTGGTTCAGTGTCTTAATCCTTACTACAATATCTACCTGTGTTGCATTCTCTTTCCATGTGGTTGTGTCTACAGTCTGTGAACTAACACCTTTCCATGGAAGGGTTGTTTATCACAGCTGCATGTTAGGCATATGGGTTGACACATAGTCTGGTTAGTAGAACTAAGGAACTAGCACTGCAATATCCAAGGACAGTGATTAGAGTGTATTCTATGGTAAAAAAAAAAAAACAAGGAAACTCTCTCTGCTGAAAACTAGACCTTCAGTTCCAGTAGCTTAAAAAATTACATGTAAACAAATCAATCCTTTAGAGTACAGCTATGGTGTCTGAATATGTTACTGCCCTTGGTGGGTAAAACGTATTGAACTGTTTGAAAAGGAAGTCTTTGCTGAGGCCTGAGTTGTCTCGCTGAACTGGAAAAAAGCACACGCATGTCAGAAAGGGGAAGTATCATCTTCTGATACTGATGAGCAACCACACTGAATAGAGGGACTCAAACTAGTCCCTTCACCTGTCACGTCACTGAGATAAAGATCTACTTTCCTAGCTGGAAGGTTACCTATGTCCAGGATGGTCCTTGTTGTATTTCTGACTTTGTCTACATCCTAGCTGAGACACAGGTGATGTAATAGTTGTGTCGGTTTCCACTCTGCCACATGGAAGGGAGGGATTTCCTCGAACTCTTTATATTTGATCAACCTATCAATGCCCCCAAGGAAGATGATCCCTTGCTCCCAACAGCCTGTCAGTGCCTCGTTGTGGGGACCCCACTGGAACAGCCTGCTGTATCAGAGTGTGATTCGACTAACCTATTCCTTGTCATATGCTGACAGTGTCCCCACTTTTAATTGGTGTATTATCAGTTTTCTAAAGTATGTTATCTGCTGCCAGTCTGCTCCCTTGAAGGACTCACAGTAAACAATTTATGGAATAACACACTTCATTAACAAACATACTGATAGAAGAAGACTATGGTCTTCAAAGGTTCAGAAATTTCCATTGATAGCATAATGACTGCAAAAATGAATTGGGAGCAATATACAGATTAATCATCAATGGAAACTAGCTCAAAATAATCATTTAGCATGCATACAATAAGGTTCTTACCCAATGGGCATCCCTATGGGGAAGAAGACAAGTCCAGTCTGTCAATCAGTTCCAGAAGTTATGATGGAATTTTTTCTGACCTCTCTTCCCACTTAAGTTATATTTTTATTAATTTCCTTGAGAAAGGGGAAAAGGTAAAGTTACAGGTAATTTCATGTTTAGGTAGAGTTTAAGTGACTTTAGTCATTAGCATATGTAGGACATGAAAAGTAATATGTATTTTTTAGCTAATGAAGCAAAGTTCAGCATTCTATTACATTCCTTTCACTCAGTTTCTATTCGCTTCATTGTTTTTTAAAAACAATGTTTTTAATGGAGCACAACCACCACACTGCTGTGTTGCTCCATCCTTTGTTTTGTATCTGTATTGATTTCAACAGAGCATGACCTCAGTACGTTTGTGCCACTCTGCCCTTTGTTTCATGTTTCCCTTAGAGCAGTACACCAAGCTCCCTCAGCATTCCTGATCCCAAGGTGTGCAGACAGTTTGTGACTGGTGAACTAGAGATGAGTAATGCACTCCTTCTTTCCAAACTTTGTTTTCCAGCCTTCTCCTTACACACACATTCACAGGATGTTCCCAAAACGAAAGTTAAAGAAATTTTTGTTAATAATTTAATATGTGGTCCAAAACTGTAATACAGAAAAGATTTAGTGTTTTTGTTTGAATGGACAGCATCAGACAGCCTGTTTCCACCCTTTGAAAATGCCCAATTTAAACTTATCCTAATTCATAAGACAGACAATGTTTCTGCTTTCATATTCTCTTTAAATTAATTTGCTGGGAATTTATTATTCACACTGCACTTTATGCACATAAAAGAGTTATTTTGCATGTTAAAAATGCATAATCAGCTATTTAACTATGTCAGTTTCACCAGAGCCATCATCAAGTGTGCTTTTTTTATAAGAAATACATAATGAGAGCAACCCTCTGTAAAAAAAAGAATAGAAGCCAGGGGTGAATGTATGACAATAATGTTAAACCCCTACATTTAGATTTAAATTGATAGAAGAAGACTAGAGCATTTTTCAACTTCAAACTCACTTTAAATAACTTTCAAAATTTCATCTTACAACTAACTGTGCTTTAGTGAACTGTATCCTGCTTATCTTACTGCCATCCTATTCAAAATGGATGGAATTATACTTAAGCAATGAGTTTCACAGAGTGTTCCAAAATATTTTGAGAACAGTTAATGTGAATTTTGAATCTGTACAACCAAGATGATACATTGTTAGACACCAGATTAGCGATTATTGGGTCAGAACCAACTTGTGGAGAGTGTGTGTGTGTGTGTGTGTGTGTGTGTAAAGGGAGAAGGGATGAATCAAACCTCACAGAGGTGGGGTGGTGTCGTATCCCTCACTGCAGCCCCTAGAGCCAGCTTGGGAAAGCCCTGGAACAGCTGTCAGTCACAAACAGCCCAGGAAAACTATAACACACCACAGCTCCTGGAGCCCCTAAACCAGCCTCAGACTGGCAGGGACAGTGAGAACACTGCCCCTCACCCTGGCCTGGGACCCCAGAGTGGCCAGTGGGTCAGAGACCCTACCTGGGGGGGGTGGCTGTAGGGGTAGATAAAAGCAGATAAAACCAAGGGCATGTGTTTGCCTCGTGTCATGACCCTGCCATGTGGACATGTGAGAGTTGGTCTTCCACAAGGTTGCAATGGTAGCTATATTATCTGTCTCTTCCTCTTTTTCCTCTCTTCTTGCTCCCTCTGCTTCTCTTTCTTTGCTCCTTTCTTGATGCTTTGGGTAGCTTGGAGCTGGAAGGATTCGATTTTGACTTAAGCGTTGTGCAACAGTATGTGCTGGGACAGTCTTGTTGTGGAACATTTTGTTTAGCTTGTGTGCTGCCCTTATGAACTTTTGCCAAGTTCCCTTTGTTTTTTTTCCCTAAATTACAATAACAAAACCTCTTTAGAACAAGTCTGTGGCTTATTCTCTTAATGTTATTGCGAGGTATTAAGGAACCCTAAATATATATTTTAAAATAAAACTCCCAGCTAAGCCCACGAGCTTGCAGCTCCCGGGGCTGGAGTGTTACACACATTGAGCCCAAAACCATGAAATCTTAAATTTGTTTGATCAGACTCATTTTTTTGTCTTGTAAGCAAGTGTGACTCAGTGAAGGGTAAATCGGTGCAGTTATCCTTACCTCCGTGTGCTCAGCATCCATCCCAAAGTTTGCACATTGTTTGTTTAAAAAGTATCTAATTGATATCGATCACTGGCCATTAGACTAGGTGGAGAAGAATAAGCAGGCAAATTCATAGTTCAGAATTTATGTGTTATTCCTGAAGTGACTTGTTTTATAAGCTGTGTGCTGCTTGATATGTTTCATCATTAGAATACTTAAAGCAATCAGAGGAACCACAAGACAAGCACGAAATAGTAACCATACCTCCTTAGAATTATTCACAATTATTCATTCTGTTGTACTCCAACAAAATACCAGAGATAAATGAATTTTTGTGTGATTTGGACAGTTGCTTTAGCAAAGAACTCTAGAGTGACTCTTTTAATTGCTTTTCTGATGTGAGATAATTATTAAAGAAGATAGTTGCCCGACACAGCATGTAAGTGAAATCTTTATTAAGGAATATAATAAAATAAGTCCAAAAATAAATAATGCAAAATAAAATTGCATTCTAAAAGACGATAGTTCAGAATAGTTCTCTGAGAAAATCTAGGATCTAAAGTCTTCCTACCATAACCCAACTTCTTAATACAAAACAACCATAAGTAGAAAAATATTTATTTTTCAATTCTTACTCCTGTATTGCTTAATGTAATTCTTGATGTAGCTTGTTTCTAAAAGACAAAATTTTTATTTTTGAAGCTGGATTCTTTTGACTCTTGAGCAAAACACCAAGGATCAGTATAGAAGGTAGAAGCACAAATATTGGCACTTAACACTTGTACATTTCCATGAAAAAAAAAAAGGTATGTAAAACTTGCAGATTTTGGAAGACTGGAGAAGTTCAGAAGAAAGGGAAATGACTTAGTCCTTCAAGAGTCCTTCAACAGTTCTTTAAACTGCAGGAATATTCATTGGAGAAACACTTATATTTTTGTGAAATACTTGGACAGTTAGATTACTTATTCAGCTACTTAAAATGTTTAATCATCTCTGTGTAATTATGTCAGTATGTAAATAAAGTTTAAGCTGAATTCTTACTGCAGTCACTCAGATCACTTGAAGAGCTGTGTCTTACATAGGGGATATATTTTTTTTTTTTTAGGATAGAATTAGAACAACAGCCCACTGAAAACATGACGTGTTGCATTTTCCATGGTCTGTTTTATACTGGTCTTAGAGAAGTTCAGTCTCTGACTGTCACTGGATACTGAACACCAAAGTAAAGGTGATTGAAAATAATGCTCCACAATAAGTCAAGGAAGCATTTGCTGCCAAAAAATAGATTTTGCTTGCAATGAATGACCACCCATATAATTTACTTTATCTTGCAGTTCCTCATCTCTGAAATGACAAAAAAACTTCTCTATTTCTCATGGAAAAACTTTTAACAAAGATGAAACTACTAATCGAAGCCAAAATCAAATAGCTTTGAGGAATGGCTGTATTGCTCTGAAGATATGGTTAACATTAAGAGGGGAAAAAAAGAAAGAAATGTATCAAATTTAATACTGTGGGGGGTTTTTTTTGTTGTTTTTTTTTTTTTTAAAAAAAGGGGACAAAGGTACTTTGGAAAGATTTCAAAAGCCACTAAAATCATGAAAATAACTATTGGTGTAGCTGGATCTAAAAAAAAAAAAAAGAAAGAAAAAGAAAAAAAAGAAGTGTTTTTTTTTCTTTTACTGACAATTTTACACTTTTCTATTTCTTATTGACCACAATAGAATATGAAATGGGAAGATTCAGTCTTCACAAAGTGTATTTTTTTAATTACTATTGAGTTTCTTTTTTTTGTATTTCTGCTCTAGCTTGGTAGAATTCCCTTCCCAAACCTTCCCAAACCTTCCCAAACCTTTCTTTCCCAAACCTTCCCTTCCCAAACCTTCCCAAACCTTTCCTTCCCAAACCTTCCCTGTACTGGGTAACCTTCAGTTTTCTGAATTTGATTCTTTAAAATTCTTTTAAAAATATTTGTTTGCAAGTTATGGAAAGGAGGTCTCTTCCCCAATATTATAAAGATCATAACAATTCACTGCTTGTTAATAAGAATATTGCTGTAATGAAATTCAAGTAAAAAGCCATTATGCCTGCAGTTCCTGTTTATAATATTTTTTTCTCAAGAACCTGTTCTTCTTTTTTTAGGCTAGAGTGGACAAAAGTAAAAATAGCCATTCCTCTGTTATATTTACCACTACCAGAATTCTCCTTTCTGTGTCTGTACAGGTTTTTGTCTTCTGAGTTACAATTAAATTTCTTGGCTGTTTTATCTCTGCAATGCCTTTTCCTTACTTACTTTGTTTTATGGGATACTCATCATAAAATGTAGTTTAGCAGTGAAACACTTTCAGCATCCTAGCAGCATTGTATTTTCCATGTTGGTCAGATCAGAAAAGGTCAGATCTTTTAGGCCAAGCTGGAATAGTGTAGCTGTGCCTCAGTTTAGTGTGGGCACCTCCTCCAATTTAAACTGCTGCCTGTACCTGCTTGCAAGTAAACATTATTTTCACAAGGTTTCCTCTTCTTCGTGTGCCAAATGCATTCTACCTGTACATTCACATGCCTTAAAACTGCTTAAAGGTGTTTTCCTCCAGAATGTTTGGAGAAGATAATTAGCTGAGAAATACCGGCAATGGAAGGAAAAGTGTTATTCAGAGCGACAAGAAAATATTGAATTTTTATACTCATTAACTCTGATTGCTAGACAATTATATCTTTATGACATACTGTGCTGAGCAACATAGAGCTGTAGCAATAAGAGATCATTATTAATTATCCATAAGAATGGATAATAAGCCCTTCGATCCAGATGTACTCCTAGTGTGTCAGATATCACACACTGGACTTTACAGAAGAACTGGACCAGTGATTACATTTAAGAAAAATTGCTTTTTATGTGTGTGTGTGTTTCTTGTTTTTACAAGTGTTGTAAAGATGGATATGGCACAGTTAAATTTATCTTCATGTATTCTTCAAGATTTCAAGTGGAAATGGATTTTGGAGACAAACAGCATGTTTTTTTTTTTTTTAAATTAAAAAAAAAAGAAAACAACAAAACCCCATCAAGACAGTTTCCTACACACTGAATTTTATACATAAAATCTGTTAACTATATTTCACCAACTGAAACCAGACTAGCTGAGTATATAGAAACAGCTGATACTGTNAATATAAAAAAATAATTTATTTAGAAAAAGTTTGAACCTCTAGCAACACTACAAATAACAATCATGTAACAAACGGAAGCAACAGAGAATTTTTACCTTTTATACTTCTCTAAAATATCAGTTACTTTTAAATCTTTTAAATACATTTTAGAAATCCCTTTAGAGTAACACACATATTCACACACATTAATCAAATACAGCCATCTATTAAATATTTTTAAAAAGGATTGAACTTCTGTGAATTATTTCTAAGAGGTTTTTTTTTCATTGTAATCCAATCTTCAAAACTATTTTTCTTTCTGTTGTTTGTTGACTTCTGATGTTCCACAGCTGGAGATCACAATCCTACTGGGTATTAGAGTGTAAAACCTAATGCTTTATAAATTATTGACTAGCATTTAACAATCACATGAGAACAGGGAACAAAATGAATTCCATACACTGAACCTATTGGTTGGGAAAACACTGCTAGAGTTGCCTTCCACCTAGGAACTTTGATCATTATCTTTCTGTGTCTGCTAAGATCAATCTTCTGTTGAAGAAATAAAACATTTGTTTTAATTGGCGATGAAAAATTTGGTTGTTCCAATACAAACTTGGATGTTTCAAAATTCGTTTTTGGACCCTGTTTGTGATAATTTTGTGCCTTGATTTACAGAAAGATAGAAAATATTTGGATGATATAGGTAAACTTTTAATACATAGTATGGAAATATTGGCATAGTCAATCATGTGAACGATGTCTCTTGGCACAGATGATCATTCAGCTATAAACTTTAAATCAGGAAAGCCTTTTTGAAGCTGAAGAAAAATAAACTGATATGTAATGATGTTGAGTTCATAAGTCTACATTGTTGGAACCAACCTTTAATGGTCAAATTTTTGAGGGGTCTTAGAAAGCCAGAGTTTATGTGACTACTCCTTTTTTAGTTGTTGAACATCGCTAGTCATGAAGGTAGGCATCAGTGTGTTGAATGAGATTTTTTGAAGTCTCTTTTATCTTTGTAAAACTAAATCACATTCAGATTTTTGGCTATGCATCTTTATCACTCAGCTATTTTGTTTAGAACCAGAAGTAGACACATATGTGCACTGCTTTAATGAGATTTGCAAGCCGGATCTGCCACAATATTCCATTTCATCCTTTTGTGATAATTCCTTTATCAAATTGGATAAAATAAATTTAAAACAGATTATCTGCTTGCATAACTCCAGTGAAGTAGTTAAAACTATAAATGGAATTTAGAGCTTCATAGTCGGTAGCACCAAATGTTAAATAAACAAAATTTGCATTACAAAAAAAAATCATACATCTGGCGCAGTGAAAGAATCAGAAGAGGATAGAAGGGAGAGAATTACTGTGTGGCTGTGTCTAAATAGGTGTTGGCTGTGCTGGTTCAAAGGGAATTCTCTGTCCTTGCAGCCTGGGTCTTTCCCTGCCATAGACAAGCACTCACTGAAATCCAGTGGGCTGCAGCATTTTCTTTCCTCTGCAGTATGTGGAGTTGGTTCATAGATCATTTTAACAGGTGATGGGCCCTCTTGGTATCATGTACAGGGGCTGTGTCCTACAGAAAGCCATCTACTTTGCTTAGCTTGTGGTGAGAACTATTTAGTAGGACTAACATAAGTCTGCTTTTACTCTTGTCATAAGGAGTTGGTCATATCTGTTCCTATGAGCTGAGCTTCAAAGATACACTGATCATCGTAACTACTTTCGGAAAAAGGGTACACCATAATGAATAAAAGTCTATATTTTTTGCAGCTCTGGGAGTAATGTTCCTGTTGTGACTCCATAAATTTTTGAAAAGGAAACTAAGTGCATTTATGAACTCAGAGGAACCAAAAAACAAAAGCTGGAATGGATGGTGAGCAGTCCTTTGGGTTCTACTGAATGAAATATGAAATAAGTTTTTCGTGTTATAAATTGTTGCAATAGAAAAAACATCAGCTGGAACTTTGGGAATATGTGTTTATGCTTTCTCATTACAGCAAGATCCTCCAAAATATCTGAAAGTATTTAGATTAAAATTTGTGTAGGGACTCTAACTGCAAGTTTGCATGTACACTGGAAGCACCACTTGTTTATGTTACACTTCTGTAATCTCCCATTTATTTCAACATCAATGCTAAAGCAGACTTAATTCCTCTGTTAGACCCTCAGGGAAAAAGGAGAGGAAGAGTAAATGACACTGTGGCTTCATTCACATTATGAAATACAGCATACTTTGCAACCTTTTATTGGAGAGGATTATGTTCTGAATGTGAGGATATCAAATCTTCAGGAATCCTGAAANTGAAAAAAAACAAAAAAAAAAAAAAAAAAAAAAAAAAAAAAAAAAAAAAAAAAAATTCCAGTATCCTGTCTGCAATATTGGCCATGAAACAGTTTAAGGAGGAAAAAAAAGACGAGAACAGAGAGGTGATTATTGTCTGCGGAGGAAGAAATTTGGGAAACTAGAGAGGGGAAACGGATAAAGTAGTCAGGTTGTGTGTGGACAGTGTTGGTCAGTGTGTACATGGATATACATATATCCAAGTATGTTCCCTTCTACAGACCTTCATCCTTCTCAGCAAGAGAGAGGGGCAGGATTAGGCCACTAGTGATGTTTGTATTCATCTGAGTACTCTGTGCGTTGATTTCTGCTGATTTATCTGAATTAATAGCAATTACATGTGCCCAGAGGGTGCTTGGGCACTGGAACAGGATTCCCAGGGAAGTGGTTACAGCACCAAGCCTGACAGAGTTCAAGAAGAGTTTGGATGAGACTCTCAGGCACATGATGTGACTTTTGGGTATGGTCCTATGCAGGGCTAAGGGATGGACTCGATGAGCCTTGTGGCTCCCTTCCAGCTCAGCATATTTGTGGTTCTGTGATTCTGTGATATGTGGTATTTGTGTCCACGTGCCCACCAGCAAGGGTGTGCTCAGAGTGACTTGTAGTTGGACCTGTGGGCATGGATTTGTGGCAGCCTCACCTCTGTTGGGCTGATGAATTCGGTATCCTCCTGCTGTTGTCTTCTGATGTCACTGAAGACAACAATTTAGACAAAATTTAAGACTAAAAAAGATTTCCCTTTGCCAAATAGAATATTTCTGTATTTGAAGTGAGAAAAGGTGACGTCTGTCACAAATAGTAGGAAAGAACTTGTGGAAGCTCTTTATTCAAAGAAATGTCTGGTTTATGCATCTGTGACAGATTATATATCAAGCTTTATAGATAAGAATTTTATCCGAAGTATTAATACTGTGAGAAGGTTTAATAATTGTGGGGATCATTGTGCTTTGCTGTGACATCCCATTTACCTCCCAAAGTTTGTTTTACATAATTGTAATAGTAGCTTATGTTAGGGACAAACAGCTGCCCCTCCCACTGTTTAACCAATAGCGATAACTCCACTATAGGCAGGATGGAAATATTTTTCACTTTACCACATGTGTCCCAAAGCCCTCAGGTTGCTATCACACATGCAAGACTCAATGACTCAGTAGGAAGTCCCAGGCAGCTGGGTTTCTAAAAAGCAAATACTGCTTCAGCATTTAACCCTTTAATTTTCAAATCTTTTTTACCTGCCCCCTCTGATTACATTATGCTGTGGAATGGGGAAGAGTATTAGAAGGGTAAAAGTCTAAAACACTGTGGGCTGAGGTAAAACAGTTTATGGGTAAAGTAAAAGTTGAAGTACAAGCAAAGTAAAAGAAGGAATTAATTCACTGTTTCCCGGCAGCAGGCAAGTGCATCATACCTAAAGATTACTTGGGAAGAAAGACGCCATCATCACTTCAAACATTCCCATTTTATCCTTCTTTCCCCAGCTTTTGATGCCAGCCATGACACCATACGGTGCAGGATACCCACTGGGTTGGCTGGGATCAGCTGTCCTGCCTCTGTCCCCTCTCAGCTCCTTGGTGATGAAGTGGGGTGAGGAGCAACAAAGACCTTGGCTCTGTATAAGCACTACTCAGCAGGAACGAAAACATCCCTGTGGTATCAACCCTGCTTCCAGTACAAACCCAAAACACAAACCCATACTAGCCACTGTGGAGAAAACTCTATCCCAACCAAAGTCAGCACATCACTTTAGGTCTTTTTTTTGCCAATTATCAGATGTTTCCTTAAGAGTTTGCCCATAGACTGAGGTTTTGTTGTGAGAGTAGTGACCTATAATAAACAGACATCCATATACACTTTTATTTTAGTTTAAAGTTATTGCCAGGTAAGTTAACATTGTGTTAAACTGGCAGAAATGTCTATTTGTTGGCTTCAAAATGTCAGGTAAGGGTTCGTCTTTATTTTTAATTGACTTTTTGAAAACACTACTCAAATAACCACTAAGAAGAAACTATGAAATATCTTTAACATTTTCTCTGAGGGGAAGAATGTGGAGGAAGCCATTTCACGTTCATCTTGCTGTCAGTGCTGGTCTACTTCCTTCATCTGAAATTTGCCACAGCAGACTACGCATACAAATAGGCGGTTGTAGCACGACGTATCACAAACCTTTTTGCAGATGTAACTAAGTATCTTGTAAACCAGTAAAGGTAACAGACATTAAGTAAATGAGCAGCTTTTTATATGGCTAATGGTGCTGATAAAAGGAGATGTTTTCCCTAATTATTGTAAAATGTCTGTACTTTTAAATTATTAGAAAAGACAAATCAAACGAACAAATTGATACATCCTCTCAGATATTTCTAATAATAAGACTTTCTTAGTCCAGAAATACAAGCAGAATCCTTAGATAGCTACTTTAATTTTGTCTGTGTTTGACAGGACAACCGTTGAAGAGTGAAATTTATTATCTAAAAGCCCAGAAAGCAAACAGAAATGTTATTTTTTTTCCTGCCAATAGATAAATGCAATGATCTCCTGTGAAATAGAACTTGATGTGAAAAATTGAAGAGGAAAACAGAATAGTATTATATCTGTGTCTGGTTTTATCAGATCAGATGATGTGCAATACAATACATTAAGTAACTTAATGGCTGTTTGCCACAGCAGGGAAAAGAACAGAAAAAAAAAAGGTGATTTTTTTTAAAAAAGGTATTTTATTTGGAATTACAAAAGTTCTGAAATCATTGAGCAAGGCATAGTATATTCCTAACTGAAAACGTTTCCAATTTTAATATGATGTATATATAAATACAGTTATTATCACATACTGATCTCCCGCTTGAAAGTATTTATGGAAGGAAATACAAATATACACATAGGAAAACCTGAAGTTTATCAAGATACAGTTTGGACTAGGTAGGTGCAATAACAGATTAAGGAATGGGTACTGTGTATACCCTTTGAGTATAGATTATCATTGCTTTTCTGATTGAATAACTTTTAGAGTTTGTTTTTTTTTTCCTTTCTCTCTTTAGTTTGCCATTCACATATTGACAGATGTCTGAGTCAACCACTGCTTTGGATGACTAATAAGGATCATCCTAGACCTTTCCCACACTTAGGCCTGCCCCCAGGCAGTCTAAGTGTTTTTGAACTAAACTAAATAAATCACTTCGTTATTCGAATTAGAGGAAATAATTTATTTTTTTTTTTTAATAGAGAGAGTACAAAGTGAAGAAAAAAGAAAAAAACTTTACATGGTGTCCATGCAACCACCCAGACTTCATTTTAGTAAAATTAGTTATTCTTTTCTGAGGCCCAAAAAACTCTGTACTCTTCTATGGTCCCTCTGTAGAGTTTTTCTTTCTTCTCCTTTGAGGGAGGGCTGTCTGTGCCATCCTGCCCTCAGTTTCAATCAGCATGAATTGTAGGCTCTGGACCTGCACTATCTCTCTTGACTGCAGTATGCAGAGTTTTTTTGTGATCTTTGTTCCCAAAGCCAGTTCAGCTGCTCACTATGCCCGCCTGAAGTCTACTTCCTCCATGGTATTTGGCCTCTCTAGTTCTTCTAAGGAAACACAAAAAAGTGGTGAATATTTTTTTTTTTTAAGGAAACACTGTTGGTAAGTAAAACATTCACTAAAATAGAGACCTTTCATTTTAAGACACTTCATTTTACTCCACATTTTTTTCTTCAACCTCCTAAATTTTTTTTCTTGGTGATGCATCTCAGCCTTTTAAGATAAGAACATTTCACGAACTGGCACTATGGATAGTAATGTAAATGCTGAAAAGATGCTTCTCAACTAATTTTTAAGGTATTTGACTATCAACCTCTCCATAATTTGGTACTTCTCCTTTTACTGCTGTCTGATCTTAGGTTCCTTTAGCCAGCTTTTTTCAGTATCCTGCTTTGCTAACATCCAGGTTCACCCAACATTTCCCATGCAGGTTTTGTCTCATTTACAACATTTCTCATAATACTTTATAATGTTCTGAATTTAGACCAGAACCTCTGTGCCCAAGTTGAACATCATCTTAACAAACATAACAACTCTGTTTCATTTGCTTTAGGCATGATTTTTTTTCTTTTTTTTTTTTTTTTTTTTCCTTTTGGGACTTNTTTTTTTTTTTTTTCCCATTGGGAAATTCTTTTTTTCGCATTTCCATGGGGCTGGAGCGTGGAAAAGAAGAGAGGAAAAGCAGCTACAAAAGGATCTAAACAAGATGATATCGCAAAAGAGTATTTCCTTTAAAAAAACCTTGGCCATGATAAATTACAAGGGGTTTCAGTAGATCTAAGTAAATGGTTCTTCCATTAAAATCAAGGAAAATGAAAATTACAAATTCAGTGCTTCATTAATTTTTCTCTGGATCATTCACATTCCAAATTAAGATTTGGGTCTTAATTTTATGTGGAATATATCTTGGTATTGGGGTTTTTGCTACAATTAAATTTCTGCTACTCTGACTTTAATTATGACAAAGCACAAGTCATACTTCTCTGTAAATAACAAGTGACAGAATGTAATTTTGTAGATAGTCATATATACTTGCTTTATATAAAAGTATTCCCAAGATCCAATTAAATTATGTTAAATTATGCATTGTAATTATGTTTCATTTCAGGACTTACAGTTATAGGAGCTAATACTGATTTGGCTTCATTTATATAATTTACAAAAGAACTTGGCAGTCCTGATATAACCATGTAACCTCTCTACATGAAATTTCAGTGTACTAAGAACAAATGTTAATCCTCAGAGGTGGGAAACTGCTCATCAGTGGCTACAAGTATTGATCACTTATAATTGCAAAGTGCATAAGGAGTCTTATGCTGTGACAAGTAAAGCTTCACATTCTCTCTTTACAGTTTGAATAACTACAAAAAGCAAGTAGGTTGACTTTTTTTTTTTTTTTTGATGGTGCAAGGAAGGCTCCAATTCCTATTTTCAAAACCATTCTCTGTCCGAAAATCTGAAATTTATCCCTATTATTTCTTCCTCAGTTTTTCAAAAAGAAAATATCATAAAATTATTGGTGAACACCATCTGAAGTTACCTGTGGAGCAGCATCAATTTTTACCTAAGGAAATTACTGAAACCAAAGCATGAGTCACTTAGTATGTGGAAAGAAGCTGAGGAATGCAGGCAGGCCAGTGTGTTGAAACAGCAGGCTGCTGTAACCACATTCTACAACATTTTAAATGTGAATAAGGTAATAATTAGCTGTACCACCTCTCTGAATTGCATTTGAGAATAACAATAATACAGCTGTGGATCTTGAACAAACTTTAACTACAGTAACTTCAATCTATTCAAAGACTGCCAGAAATGCAACACTGTTAATGATAATAATAATAATGTAACTTCTTTCCCAGGAACTCTTTTCTCAACAAAATAAAAGACGTGGATTACACTGTTCTATTAAAGTGAAATGGATGAATGAATTATTGGGCTTGAAATTTGTGGAAAAGTTAAGGAAATAAGACAATAAGTAGAGATGAGTCTCTGGGGCAATTATCTGTACTGTACATGGGCGTGTAGCAAGGGAAGAAAGGTGCTACCACAGCCTCCTGAGCATTCTTGTCCTCTAATTATCTTCAGCATATGGCTGTGGTACAGCTACGGTCAACAGGTGCAGCTGTGGAAGAACAACTGCCCCAGCCTAACTGCTGCCTGGTGTCCTGTCCCATGCTCCTCCGTCAGCATCAAACCAAACATGATTACAGTTTCTGTACTGTGACAGTTGTGATTTATGGATACGTGGATGTCTATGGCTCTTCAGCTGCATGACTCAAAGCCTGAGTCCGTTCAAACTTGTCCAATAGTTTTGACGGGTCAACTTTTTACTGGCAGGACTTGTGCTCTGCAGTTGACATAAAGTTGTAATTAACTCAGAGTTATGGGTTTAACCTTAGAAGCACTAAGACCAGTGAACTGATGTTAAGTGGCATTCAATAGGTATTATTCCTGTCTTTACCTAGAATCAGCAGTTTTCAGGATTGCCAAATTTAGCCTGATTGTTCTTGTAGTTCAGGACATTCACCAGAACAGCTGAAGTTATGAGATCCCTTCAATCCACAGAAAAAGTACAAAAAACCCCAGGAAAAATAAAATAAAAGGCAGAGCTGGGGAAGCTGGAAATAAGGGAAAACTTTTCTCCTGCTAGAATAGGTGGGGAACATGACCGAAGCCCAGGGCAATGGTGGAATTTCCCTCCTTGAAGGGTTTCCAGCCCTGCAGGATGAAGTCCTAAGCAGTCTGGTATGATTCCACATCAGCTTTTTTCAAATTTTTGAGTCCCCAGTCTATTTCATGCTTGATCCACAGTTCCTTTTTGATATACGTGTAATATGTCTTCTTATATTGCCGTTGAAATAGGTTGAAATTAGATCCACAGTTTTCATCATTCCTGTTTCATGGCTTCTCTCATGTTTTTGCATTGTTGTTTTTTTTCTCCCTTTTGCATGCTGTTGTGTGCTCTTGGTGGCAGCCACTGAGGTGACCAGCTCCTTACAGAAACAGGTTATCTAGGAGGTGGCATTGAATCAATGCACTGTTTGGAGGCAGTGACTGTAGCATACAAAAGGATTTGCATGCTGGTCTTACCCTATATATAAACTTCTAGTGAAGTAATTTTGTAGGGTGAAGTTATTTGAGACTGCCAGGGTTCATGAACATCTAAAGTAAGATGTTAAAGACACTGTGTGGATGCATGGATACACAATTATTTATCAGATATGCGTGTACATTTCCTTGTGACAAGAATCAAACCAATCTTCTAATCATAAAAAATCTAAGCTTTTTTTTTTTTAATAAATTCCTAAATTGGAAAACAGTGTGTTTGATGTGGCTACAAATGGCAATGTTCTTTGGTATCCTATGGGTTGCTTTGGATTTTTTTCTTGCTGTTTTTTTTTTTT
>VXAY01004733.1:0-28894 GCA_013399855.1 Oxyruncus cristatus | reverse complement strand
TTTTTATGGTGTTGCTCTACGCGTATAACCCATAGTAAAGTCAGAAAATAAAATTTCTCCACCTGCCACATTTTTTAGGCCTTTCTTCTCAGAAGTGAGCGTCCCTTATTCCCACCCCCCACAATGACAGGAGGTGGTATAGAATAGCTTCCTAGCCACAGCTCCTCAGCCACAGCCCCCTTCGTGGCAAAAAAAATTAACTCTGTTCTGGCTGTAACCAGGACAGAGAGATAGCGAGTTGGGATTTTGTAAGTGTTATGTGGAAACTGTAAAAAGAAATGTCACTATTTAATAATTAACATGGTATTTTTTATTTCTTAGACAACTGGTTCACCCGGTGCCTATGGGTCATATATTAAACTCTTACTTCCAGAGAGTAAAGATGATTAATAAAAAAAACACAAGAAGGAAGATTGTAAAAATGAAGTACTCTCTGAAAGCTTTGTAGATTTCTGGCAGAATTCAAATCACAATTCTAAATCAAGACCTGGCTTCTCAGCTTCTAACCCTGCTTGAAGGGCAAAACAAGGGCTTCATTTGCCCCCCCAAAAAATGACTCAAGGGTGGAGTATGAATGTTCATACTAGCCAAATAATTTTCTTCATGTCCTCCCTTTTATTACCCCTGTTTTGTTCACTCCTGTGATTACATCTCCTAAATAAGTGTACTTTCGTTGTCCTACAGAGGTGTAAATAAGAATAAAATATCATGTCTTTTCAAGGATAGTACTATATGAGGATTTAACTGATTTGCTAAATCATTCCTGAAAACTGTTTGTTGGTTGTTAGAGGAGTGTGTTTGATAGCAGAAGTATATAGCATCTCTGCTACTGAAAGTAATGTGACAAAATCAATATATTCTGTTACAGTTTTTGTTTCTGCTTCTTTTGATTAATAGGAAAACAACAAAGAAGTAAACTATTATTTGACAGCTTCACTGCAGTGAAAATAAACATATCAGAAGTAATTATGGTCCTTATTTCTGCCCCTATAGGGAGGCTTTCTGTGCTTATCTGCACTTTATTATGGTCAACCTCTGACTCCCCTCCCATCAGTCCCACAGAATGACTCAGTGAGGTCAAGCCAGGGAATAAACAGCCACTACAGGAGTTGTACTTTATACTTAAAGATCTTGGTAAAAGAAGACTGTTAATACAAATGATGCAGTGACCTACCTCCCTTCAGAGCTTTCCAAAATTTTGTACTCTTACCTAGGCAAATTTGAACGTTGGTGGTGCAGTGAAATATGGAACCTGAACACTCCAAAGGAAGCTCGTATGCACATCTGTTTTTATGGTTAAGTGTGGCAGAGGCATAGTTGCTAGGATTTAACAAGCCAATTCAACACTGGCACATTTATCTTGCTAGGATGATCAGAAAGAAGAGTTTCATCAGGTGGGCACAGGCAGTGCATTCCATAAAACACCTGGGAAATTGAAATAAAAGATATTGTGGCACAAATTAGTAAGAATGACTGCACTTTTTTTTCCTCCCGTTATTTGTCTCCAAATAGTTATGAAATCAAGCAATAAACAGTTCCCAGAGAAGCCTGCCTGCTCTACTGATTGTTAAATACTGGTAATTGGAGACATTTAATTATTCCTGAAAGATGAAATCTATGCCATGTGCTGCTCCAGACCTAAGTTTAATTGCCTGTGCATAAGTTCAATCTTGAGTCCTGTTTCTGCTCCCAGACCATCAAGCATATCTTACCTGATTTTGAAAGTATAGCTCTTCTTTTCCTTCCCTTTCTCTTTCTTCCATCTTTAAATGGTTTGTTTAAGCTATATGTTTTTTTTTTCTGACATGCAGTACCAGGAAGCCAGGAACCTGCACTTGGCCCTCTCTACCCTAGCTCTAGTATGAACAAATACCACCCTCACTTTGAGAAGCATCTCACTTTTGAGGGTTACTGCTGAAGAAAGGAAGAACTGGACTTCATACTACAAGATGCTACGTATGAGAAAAGTATGGGAATGTACTTCTTTCAAGGACGTCATAAACCTTATGTCTGCTGATGTTAAGTGGGAGCAGAGACTTTCAGTACTTTTCAGAATAAAACTGACATATACAATAGATGTGATTTTTCAGGAGAAGGACAGGGAGAGAAGAAAAGAAAAAGTAATTCATGTTTGGCACAAAGTGCTCCCTTTTACTTGAGTGGAAATTTACTCAGTTTTTACTGCTACATAGAAAACACATTGAAATCCATCACCTTTCTAAACCTCAGGAATATTTTTCCTGAAGCTTATTCCAGCACTCCCATATAAACTCATGTCTTTTTCTGGTTTTGACTTAGAGTTCTAAATTGCTTCTGAAAAAAAGCAGTTCATGACACATTTCTTACACTGCCAGAGACCCTCAAAATAATCATTCATCTGTTTCTATTGCAATGACCAAGCAATGAATACTGCAAAAACTTTATGAAACAAAAATGTGATACAGCAGAGCAATCAGTTGTGTACTTTTATGGTTGCTGAAGGCTTTTGCTTTCCTCTGTAAATGATCTATCTTAAGTGCACATGGATTTCCATCAATCTTCCTAATATGCCATTTATTGCAGTCATATTTTATATAAGGAAAAATGTATTGCTGACCAAATACCTGATCTTGTTCAATTTTAGACCAATCTTCCAGACAGGAAAGTGGAATATTTAATTTACCAAAAGCTTTCTGAAGTTTTGTACTGGAGACAGACTTATTGAATAATATTCTGCATCCATCCTGCTATCATTTTATGTTGAAAAAATGCTAAAAGTAGCTATTTCAGAAGTTTAAGCAGGTAAAATACTGTCAGCATGGTTTGGGCTTGTATTGATTTTCCTTTGAAAACTAGTGTGAGGTGCATATTACTATAGTTCTCCTGATTCAGTCTGTCTGACCTCAACAGAGGAAATAAGTTAGACCTAAACATCAACAGAAATCTATATAACACAGTAGGGATAAGCCAGTTGAGATAAGCTCTTTAGCCGGTAAAGTGCGCGGAGTAGAACACAGAATAATGGTCTAAGAGATAATTATGCCAAACCACTAAACCTTTCTCCTCTTCTTTGATGTTGTTCACAATGCTCTTTTGCCAGCAAAGACTGAGACAGAGGGTAATAGTACACCCAAAGTTTACGAGGAGGTCTTTCTTTTTGAGTTTTTTGGGGCAAAATAAGACTCTTATGAAAAAAAAAAAAAGATGAATGGTGATGCCTGAAGCCCTAATAGTTTTTTTAGTTTTCTAATTTTTTGTAAGCTTTATAAGTTTTATAAGTAGTAGAAGTAGATTTTAAAAGTGGCAGCCCTTGTTCCCTTACCCTGTAGTACAAGTAGTTATACATTCCAAATACCCTCTTACTCTGTTCTATGCTCCCCATATCAAATCTACCCCTGAATTCAGTAGAAATGTTTAGTCTCTTGTCAAGGCAAGGCCTAGGCTGTTTGGGAACAGCCATATCAGGGCCTGAACAACAAAACGGAGTCAAAAACTAGGTAACTATGTACCCTTTGTCCTCTGAAGATGATGATGGTGATGAAGAGGTGGTCCTGAAACGCCCCCAGACTCAGTTCTCAGGGGGTGGGTCAGGAGGTGGACCAGAGCAAAGGTTACGAGGCAGACACACTTAGGATTAGACGGATAATATTATAAAAGTTGTGAACAACTGTATTCCTGGTGTGCGTGCGTCTTGTAATAACTTTTGCCTTGGCACAGTAAACCCTTTCCTTATCTCACCCTAATTAACTGCTTCTGAGTTATTTCTTAAGTCCAGGTGCACGCAGGCATCAATGGAGAATGAATGGAGAATCCAAGTTTTAAAAATACCTGATTAAACCAATCTCAAATTTTGTAGTGGCTAGCAGATAAATACACTTATTTTTGTGGGAATCATCATATAAACTTCACATAAGAAAACCTTTCCAGTACATCAAAACTAGAAAAATGTTGCTGGCTGCTTCCCTTCTCTGTTGTGTGTTAAGGTCAATTTTACCTATGAAGACTCTTCAAAGCATATATTATACTTACTAGAGCATTGCCAGGGTGAGAGTCCTGCTTATGAAAATGTGAGGTTCTGAAAAATTTTTTTCAAATTTTATGTATTATCTGCTCAGATACATAAGATGATTTATATCATCTTTCCTCTGAAACTTTGGTTGATCTCAGCAACTGGTGGAGCAGAGAAGTCTCACAGTTGTATTTCCCTGGCAATAAAGATGGAAAAAGGGAGATGCTGTAGAGATATTTCCTGGAGGAGAAATGAACTGTTTTCTGTACACACAGAAATTCAGCACGAAAAGCAGAATATTAATGTTTGTTCTCTTCGAACAAGCAACTCCTGGGGTTAGCTAAAAGGGAAGGACTAGGAACAGAAAGAAAGACTAGGATGCATGAGACATGATGAATTAAAGTCTATATCAAACAGAAGAGGCTGGAATACCGAATCCAAAAGAAAGACTGCTGCAAGAGGACAAGGAATTTTTAACAGACTGTATAAAATGTGGTGTTTTTTAATGTTGTGGGGTTTGTTTTTTTTTTTTTTATTGTTGTTTGTTTTTTTTTTTTTTTTTTTTTTTTTTGGTTGGTTTGTTTTTTTGATGGGGGTGGGTTTTTTTGGTGGGGGGAGGTGTTTGATCTTGTGGTTTGTTTTATTTTGGTTTGGTGTTTCTTTTGGTTTGGTTTTGTATTTGTTTTTGAATTTTTTTTTGTCCCTATAGTGTTACAGAAATTGTTTATTTTAGCTAGATGTATTTCCTTATATATTTTTTTTCTTCTCTTCAGCTGTGTAACCAATCACACAGGATCAGGCAAGACTCTTTTGCATATTTTTCATCAGGGTTCTGAACTCTGTTAAACACATTGTTGCTTGCAAATGAGTTTAGTTATTACTCAGGGTATTCTTTTTCCCTAAAATAACACACTTTCAGTAACATTTTAATAATCTTCACCAAACTTTAAAAACTGTCCAGTGTTTATTGGCTTATAGATCTGTCAACAAAACAATATTATATTAATGACCTAATTGGAAAGATTTTCTGGAGTCATGGCATTTTTTAATAACTTGAAATGTATGGCAATGCACGGAGAACATTTAATGTAGGTCACTTTATTACAAGTTTAATTTGTTTTCTGACCTGTAACTCCTGCTGTCCATTCTGAAGAGTTGCTAAAATATTGTGGATTGAAAGGAAGAAGGAAGATCTGAAACTACACTGAGATGAGAGTGGAAATAATTAATTCTTCTGGAAAACAAAGAGAAAGTGAAAACTCTTCCCTTGCCTGTCCCACCCACATTCCTTACCCTTTCACCCACCTCCTCTAGAGACAACTCGATTTTGTTCACATTACCAGTTCAGACACATGGAAACTGAAAGATGACTTTTGGTGAATTCTTCACAGTTTCAGCAACTGGACCTTTATGATACCTTTCTGATACCTTTGGACCTTTATGATACCCTTCTGTGAGAAGAAAAAATTACTTCATTTGATTTCATGACCTATAAAAATAGGAAAATAAAATAATTATAGGAAATTATTTTAATAATAGGAAATTTTTTTAGGAAATTTATAGGAAATTTATTTTAAAAATAGGAAAATAAAATCATTATGTTCTTCTTCATGTATTGATCCCCAATCACATTATCCTACCAGTTATATTAAATAAACTGGAAGAGAGGGATGAAAAGTTGAATAGTTATATCTGTGTTTCTTCAAATTATAACTATTCATTGAATCTCTGAAATATAGGATGTTTTGACATCCTATGAAAAAATAATGACAGACTATCAATTGCTTTTTGAGATTCTGCTTTATTTATTCTCCAGGCTAATGGAAAAAGCTGTTGTAAGTAAATAGTTATCTAAGAAAAAAGCTAAAAGAGATAATAGTTTGCACTGTTTGGTTTTCATTTAGCCTTTTCTGTCATGTTTAAGGGATAGCAATAAGGAAATTATGGGGAAGCTTAAGCTTTTTATCACTGCTCCTTTCTCCCCAAACTATGCAATTCAATGTGAAAGCTATACTTTAATGGGGATGAAATTGTGGTGGGGAGAAATGGACTTCTTATTGTCTTATTCAGTGAACCTTGCTACATCACTGACCAGATTTTTCATGAGTTCTACAGGTAGATGACAACACTATATGCTATCAGCTGCCATTGTGAATATTTCAGCTATATGGGTTCAAGTCTTTGACTTTTCTTTATTCGCATCATGGTTTCCTCTATCCCAAAGCATGTTATCTGATAAGGATAAAAATTCTCTTTTTAATGGATTTTACTGTCCCTTGATGTCTTGCAGAGGTAATAATCTCTTCACAGGAATTTTTATCATGTGTGGATTGTCCTCTCTCTTTGCTGAGATAACTAAGTGCCCTGTGGTCAAAATAGTCAGGAGCTCAGCTCAAGATTACGTACCTGTAAAAGAATTATTAGATCAGTTTAACATCATAACATGCTCACACGGACTGTGAGTTGTTCGGAGAAGGAGAAAGCAAGCTTATATATGGCCAGAATATACTTAAGACTATATTTAACATTCCCTTTGATAGAACAGATAAAATTTTTATCTGTCAGCCTTATTTTCTAATGATGTACAGGCTACTTGTACAATAAAGTTCCAAAGACTGCTTCTCTTTCCCTCAGATGTGAGGTATTTTGAAAGGAAAAATAGTTTAAATAAAATGGGAGTTTTTCTAAATGTTAGAAACTGATATTTTTTTCTAGAAGAAGGGGACAAAAATTAACCCTTTCTGCAGCATTGTAAAATTCTGACCAGCTCTCATCAGTATGTCATTTAAAACAGAAATACTGTAAGCCTGTAATACACTATGACAGATTGCCATGAAGAGTTTCATTAAAGCAAATATGTGTATATATATATATATAATAAAAAGAGAATCATCTTTTATGAGCAGAAGTAGATACTACGGTCTAATTCTACTATGACTTCTTTGTTCCTGTCACTCTGTCATGACTTCTTCTGTCTAAAAAAAGTTAGAAGAGGATAAAAAGTTATCTTTTCATTGAATCTTATGATATCTGTTGCTTGTCCTCTCATTATTGATGTTAAATAAACTTCAATCAGAAATGTAGAGGTATTAATGAAATCAAAGCGTATTTTATCTTTTGAAAATATCTTGCAATGTTTAAGTAATAGAAGCATTTTTTTATTATTTTGGGTGACTAAAACCTTTTCTTAAAAAAAAAAATTATTCTTAGAATAACCTTTGGAGTAATACAAATGAATGAGCTCATGAAATGACATGATATTTAAATCTTTCCTTACAGTTGATTGATAAATGATCTTTATCCCTAATACTTCAAAAGGGTCTTTGTTGTGATGATGGAGAGTGACTGATAAACACAAATTTTCCGATTCGAAAATCAGTGTGACAAACACATCTCAGAAAAAGATAACAGTTACTTGAGGACATTTTTATTTCTAAATAATATCTTTAATGGATAGTTTCCTCTATGTCCTTGCATTTCTTTCATTTTGCATAAAAATCTGTGCTTTTAGAATACTACTGGTAAGACAAATATTTTAGACTCAATTGTAACTGAATTAAATTTTATAGCAAGAGTTTGGGTTTGTGAGATTGTTTTCTAAGACCACAGTGTTCCAGAAATGTTGACATACAATTACACTACAGTGTAATTGATTTACTGGCAAATGTTTTAGCCACTTCGGTTTTGAAGGAGATGCAGGGAAAAAAAGGTAATTATCTTGGTTTTATTACATTTCTTTAATATTCTATGAAAAAAAAATTCCAGAAGTAGAGAAAACCACATGCAGTGTTGTACATACTGAACTGCAGAGGGGTCCAGCTGATCATGGAGATGTTCTAATTAAATATGTGCAGTGAGCACAATCAATTTTCTGATTACTGTTCCAAATACGCTACAGAATGATATTGGCTTACATTCTAAGTGTTTGGGCTTGGTTATTTTGGTTATTCTTAGGGGCAGGGTATGTACTCCCTACCATCAAAATGGAAAAGAAACTCTCTTAACATGAGTGCAGAAGGTCTGTGAGCTAAGCAGTGCAGGTTGAGGTCAGAAGAGTCAGAACGAATACTCTTAAAGAAAAGAGGAATGTCCCATTTGCAGCAGGTGTGCTGCAGTGGGAGAAAACAAATCATGAGATTCCTCAGTCACCATGGCCCAGCGGGGTTCTCATAGGGCCTGTGTGCTTCCACACAGAAGTGCAGTTGTACCAATTAACTAAAACACACAGACATGTGTCATTGAGGCTAATCTCTGGGGGGCTGTTTTGGAGCTCACCACTGTGTCATTTTGTAAGATCTGCATGGTGCTCTGTGAGGCAGAAACACACTGCAGGGACACACCAGGGGTTTATGAATCTACATGCTGGGAAGCTAAAAACAAGGAAGTGGTGGCAGGGGGTACATGATGATATGGTGGTGGGGCCACACAGGCTGGCCCCTGCAACACAGCTGCGGGGAAACAGGCTTATTTCCTGGGAAGACTGGGACTACACTGCACAACACCAAGGCAGAGGTTATGCATTAACAGGCACTCTCCTATTTAAGCAGAAGGAACCTGTTATAAATATGACACCCGAAATCTGCTGCAGTTTTGAAAACCAGATGCAGAAAAAGACAGAAGTGTGTTTCTGTATGACGTGCTGACCTGTGCTGCACACCAGTCGCTTCATCAAGAGCCAAACTAGAATGATTCAGGGAAGATAATGTTTCTAAATAGTCAAACTGATTTCTGAATGCTTGGCTAGCCAGCCACACAATCCCCAGGTGGCATGCCTGTACATAAATCTGTATTGGTAATCAGAATACATAAACCTGAAAGTATTTAACAGGAAAATCTAGCAAGAAAGTCAAACAGAAAAAGAATACTTTAATGTCCAAGGTCTCTGTTTTGGAATTAAAGTGAAACAGACCGGGCTGCTAGAATACATCACACACATTGTAGTTCCACTTACTGGACAGCAGAAATTACGACTCGGTAAAGTACTCCCTTTAGCTTACAGTGTTTCTTTCTAAGTGGGATTTCTTTGTTGCTGAAGGCATCCAGTGGGTGTGTTATCGTCCACAGTAAGATCTTATTAGTATTCTGGCCCTGTAAACATCGATGGCTGATGACAACAATCCCTTAGTGTAAGCTGGTTTATAGAGTTGTATAATATTATTGATGTTACTAAGGGAACAGAAACAGGTGGATATACCATCTGTGATTCTACCTAACTGATATTTTACAGAAAAATTATTAGAACAGTTTGCTCCAGTACAAAGGAAAGAAACTGTAAATTCTGGGGGAAAGAATATTAATACCCAAAAATACTTTCTCTGTTGGCTTCTCTTTGTTTTAGTCTGTAAATAAGAGCAGAGATACAAGGTGTATACTTGATGAGCATGAAGGAAGGAAGAGATGAAAAGCATATAGACTTTTCATGTATTATTGCAGGATTTAGGGTCCAATTGTGATGTTTTTTCATTCAGTATATTAATACCTGCACAAAACAATCTTGGAGGCAAAGGCTGATTACACAGTGAGAAGAACAGGCTTGACCTCTGGATATACATATTAACTTTCTATGCCCAGATTTCCTTGTGTTGGAAAGTAAGGAATGGTGATAGAGCAGAAAATGTATTATCTAAGAGGCCTTAAGCTTTGATATCTTGGGAAACAGAACTTCGGGGAACATTAGAGAGCATAACTACTATGTATTCACAGACACATACCAACACAATACTTTAACTTAATTAGTTTTACCTCTCATTCTAATTTTAAACATATTGAGTCAAATTTTCATTAAGTATCCATATTAGCATTATGGTATCCATTATATATGTTAGAGGTCTGTCTACTCTTATGCGATATGTCTCTGTGTAAAATCAGTAAGAAATACTTTTGATCACTCTTTCCAAAGCTCAACTATTATTTAATAGTTTAATAGTAAATATACTATAATTTAATAGTATAAATTTAACCATATTTATACTTGCTCCATGTCTGCTTCCTTAAAAGCAAGATTTTTTTTTTTTTGCAATAGTCATTAATATTCAATGAGAAAAAAAAAACGAGAAAGAGCTGGAAGCAAAAAATGTCATAATATATCAGTAATGGTAGAAAAAAGAGGCAACCTATTCCAGTAAAAAGGTTGCCAGAATGTTAGATTAACATTATTTCAATTCTGAACATGTTTGGCTTCAAGGAAAAGCTTTCATTTTAGTGGGCTGTCTTTTCTCTCTTTTACCTGTCATCTTGTAGGTTGTAAAGTCTTTGAAGTTGTTTATGTGTATAATGACTACCTTTGCGGAGTCCAGTTTGAGCTCTGACAGCAAATGTTAATTTTAACAAATGCATGTAGTAGTGAAAAAAGATAGTAAGGATACAATTTTTTATATCTACTCAATGGAGTAAGAATTCTGAAATGCAGGTATTAGTCATAATTTTTTCATAAGATTGTTCATATAGAAAAGACATGCACTTTCTCATTTATGGAGAGATTCATAAATGTCAATTCCTTTATTTTTTAATTCTCCCCATGTTTTAAAAATAATTTTTTTCTATTAATTCAAAATTCAGTTCACCTTCTAGGAGGCATGATAAATCTCCAGTTGCCTCTTACTCTTTATTGGCATTGCCTGTCCTGTTACCTATCCTATTCATCTACCATTCCTGCACTTCTTGGAGTGAAGATGAAAGCTGTGAGGCATAATTTCATAGGAAGGTTAGAGCAAGTGATAAAAGAAAATAGGAGAGAGACTGGTGGAATTTCTGACCAAGTCGAATCACTCTCTGATATTGTGAATCTGTTTGGTGAAGGGTCCCCTTATGGAACACTGACAGACTGGTTGTACATAAGGGTTTCATCTTCCCTGGGGTTCTGACAGACAAATAAAAAACTAAGGGTTGAGAAAATCTCCCAACACTAGGAGTTGGGCAACTCCCCCCACTTCTTGTGCCAAAGATGGTGAAGGGCCTTGAGGGGAAGCTGTATGAGGAGCGGCTGAGGGCACTTGGTCTGTTCAGCTGGAGGAGACTCATTGCAGCTACAACTTCCTCATGAGGTGAGGAAGAGGGGCAGGCACTGATCTCTTCTCTGTGGTGACCAGTGACAGGACCCAATGGAATGTCCTGAAGTTGTGTGAGGGGTGGTTTAGGCTGGAAATTAGAATGAGGTTCCTCACGCAGAGAGTGGATGGGGATTGGAACAGGCTCCACAGGGAAGTGGTCACAGCACCAAGCCTGACAGAGTTCAAGCATTTGGGCAACACTCTCAGGCACAAGGGGTGATTCTTGGAGTTGACCTGTGCAGGGGTTCTGCTCGATCCTTGTAAGTCCCTTTCAATTCAGCAGATTCTATGATTCTGTGGTTCTAAGGTCCTACCTTAAGTTTAAAAACTCATATATATTGTAGAGCACAAATTTTCTGGTCCTTCAGGAAGGGCCTGCACTGTCCTGCAAAGGCAATGAGACTCTTAAACAGCCTGCCCCAGGCCAGACACTATTTATTTTCTGGAAACACTTGCTCCTGGGTGTGTGAACTCATACTCAGTATGCTTCCAGAGGACTCTCACACTAACTCAGCAAATTTCCCAAGAGAAAATACGTGTTTAGAAAGCAGATGACCCGTGGAGCCCTGGGATCTGATGCTTGTTGGGCACACAAGGCAGCCTACAGGGCAGACTGGCAGTGAGGGAAGTAGCTGAGACATCTTGCAGCCTCCAGAAAGCTGACCTGTATGAGGTAAAATTATGTGTCTGGCTTTACATGCCTGTATCCCGGGGAGAATGGGAGATCTCTGCTGGTTTCCTCCTATTTGTCATCTGCAAGTCTGTGCAGAGACTCACCTTGAAATTCTAGAAATATTTAATCAAAGCTTAGCATTTGAGGTAGTAGAAATAAGCCCTCAAGTAACTGACAGTTGTTCATATTGCCCAGTTTTCTCATCTGCTCACAGTGAGGCTGGATTTTTTAATTATTGAAGTGGGAAAAAGCCTAACCCACCAAAGCAAGTGTTACTGTTAGTTATGTTGATTTTGACAGGACCATCTTGGTATTCTAATTCTACCATTATAAATACATAAGAGTAAAAGTAGAGTGACTTAAATCTGCAAATCACAAGGGACTTGTAGATTCTTCCTGAATAAGGGGAAAAAACAAAAACAAACCAACAAACAAAACCCAACANNNCCCCCCCCCCCCCAGTTGCAACAGCTAAGGTAATTGGCCAAGTTATTTGCTAATAATTACTTACCATGTTGTGCCCTTTACCAGCTCATTAATTGATGGTGACAATAGGATCCGGAGATGATTCGTTCTGGTGTCAACAGTGAATATAAAAACTTTAATTAAGCATGAATATGGATGTTCTGCTATTAATCCTATGAACTTCTTGCACTCTTGACTTTTCCTAGTACAGGCTATTAAAGAAATCTAACGAAAAATATTTTTTATAATTCTATTTCAATAGGATGTGTGGATATTTTAAGGGAGTCTTGCAGGTATTTGTATACTAGATGAATACATGCAACAATTGCCAGTAAGCTTTTGGGCTAGTAATTGAAAAATTAGTTTAGATTTTTCAGTATGAGCAGGGATTTTCTATTCTTTCATCTAAGTTCTCAGTATTTTTTGTTGATTGTTCTTATTCCTGACCCTGTTACAGCTTTCACTGAGGTTTTTGTTGTTGTTGATTCTTGTTCACTATTCTAACAAAGCCTTCACCCTGTTACTTTATCACTTTGTACTTTCATAAGATTTTTTCACAACTGCATAACAGGATTTCTCCTTCTGTGGAGCAAAACAAGCTAAAATACACATATTAAATGTGAACTTACTGATTAATTCTTCAATCTAATATAAATACTGTTATAGTCAATAATATTCAATTGCTCACTTATCCGCTGGAATAATTGTTTTGCTAGAGCTAACTAAGCCTTAGTTTTACTTATTAGTTGCACAGTTAATTTTGTTTCAACTCTGTGTTTGAAGTGAATATCAAAAATTACAGTGTTACTGAATCACATCTATTAGAATTGTCTAAATCCATCAGAAATGTTGCCTTTCACTGAAAATTTACTATTTGCTCCACTGCCAAGAGCCTGTAAATTGTACTTCTGGATTAGGACAACATGGAAGCAAAAGAATTTAGAAAATGCAAATCTACTACAGAGGAGACAACCCAGTGCTTTTTGCCACCTTTAGCTTTTTCATCATATTTTCACATGTACATATAGGTAACCACGATTTAAACAAATATAAAAAGTATCTATTTAAAGCACTTCTACATTATCTTGTCATATAAATTTTAGTGGTTTTTGCTAGTGGCAAGAACAAGATCCTCAATGGGTAGGACTGTATTGAACAATAAATACCTGCCTCTCATCTTCTGTTACTGATATTGTCTGTGTATCAAGCAGTTTCTGTTCAGGTCCTAGTGAAGAGCAGAATAAAAGACTGAATGATACTAAAACATTTTTTATTTACTTATGACACTCCACTAGTTGAAAAATAATTTGCAATTCATATCTGATATTATCATATATTTTTAGTAAAAACTAACAACTTGAGATATTGCCAGCATCCTGCTCTTTCCTCACTACAGGTTCAGCTCATATATGCCTATTTCCATGTGCAGAAAATGATGGACAATAAAGCAACAAATGGTCAAGTATTTTATCTGGAAATGTAACTAAATTAAGAAAGTTTTTTGTGCCATAAATACTCTAATCACTCATTACATTAAATTATTCAAAAGTGCTGTGGACATTACAAGATGGTTTTTAGAAGCTCCTAAAGCCTAGAAGATGGTGCCTTAAAATTAGTCTGTCAGAACAAAAATATGTATATAAATATTTAAAAACACTTATATATATTTCCTGCAGTAACATAAATTAAGAGAAAAATAAGGGAAAAATTACTTTCTAGCAGACTACCTATTCTATCTTTTTATTCTCACCTCCCATCTTCTCTAAGACTATCCAAGCTAATCAGAAACACGATTTTACTTTTCTGTAACAAATGGCAGCAATGGCAGAACTTTTAGTTATTCTTTTCTGACCATTCCATTTGCAGGTAATGTCTGTGCTGTGCCTGTAGCTGATAACAGATGAACCATGGAAAGACTTGTACAGCACTGAACCACCAGTCTATTCGTGTAAGAGAGAAACAGGTACGTAATATATTGAAAGTAGTCTGTTAAGAAGTGATAGTGGTCTTGATGAAAATTCAGATATGTGGTCTCTAAAACCTGCTAAAAACCTGGGGTTATTGTCTGTTCTGAAAGCAAAGAAAAAAAAAAAAAGGTGTGAAAATGTCAATATAGTGTGAATATCCAAAGATTCATTTTAACATTTCTTTTAGTGGGAATGTCCATAGATAAAAAAAAGGTTTTTCCAATATGAAATAACTGATTAAATACTCCTTATTGCACACCCTGCATAAAATTGAACAAGAGGAATAATGTTAACACCAAATTTAGAATGCTCCAACATTAGGTAAATTTTTGTTGTATGAAATATTGTGCTCCAAATTTTCCCAAAATCTTCTCAAATCTAATGAAGGAGCCGTTTATTCACAGAACTGTGATTTTCAGGCCTGGGGAAAAAAAAAAAAAATAAGGAGAAAAAGGGCCAGCTCTCCACCTCCTTTGTGTTAGGCTAGCTCAAAGATGTCCCTTTCCTTCCTATATTAGATCAAGGTTCTGTATGGAAAAGGTAGGGTGGGGAGAAATTCTTTCTCCAAAAGAAGAGGAAACTAAGAGCCACACGGGTCTATGTAGCCTGACCCACAACAATCTGCAGTCTTTGGGAAGTACCACAGAGTGAAGCAAAGGACAGCTGGTGTCAAATAAGTTTTCCTACAGACACCAAGCAGAGGATATCACAGAAATTTGTCCAGCAGGAACAATGTCAAGATTGCCTCCTATCTAAAAGTAAAGTTTTAAAGTTCTTATTCAGAAATTATTGTAGCCAACATAGAAAAAGAAGCTCCTTTCATTCTGAGCTGGAGTGCACCAGTTGCAAAATATATATTTTCTAAGACAGTTTAATTCCATTCTATCTTCAGGTCTTCCATCCAGTTTGCTCTGTCTTCAGACAGTGGGTGTCAGTGAATTAGCTGACATATGAGTCAAACTCTTTTACAGATTATAGGCAATCTGACACCCAGGGAAATGAAACTCATTATCTGATTCTGTATCAGAGCTATATGACACAGGAGAATTGTGATTATCAAAATATTCTCTACTGAAGAAAAATGTGCTGCTAAAAATTTCAGCAGCCCGTTTGGACTTGAGGCTAGTAGTAAAATAAGAAAAGTGAAAAAGTCACTTCTTCATTCTTTTGCAAATGGTACACTTTCAAACATTAACTGGCTTAATTAAAATCAGATTTCTTTGTTTAGTTCCATATTTGTGATGGAAACACAAAACAACAGCTATTTTTCTTCAGCTTGTAAATGTTTGTAACTGCAGATGTTCTGCAGATGGCTCCCATTCAGATACTGCGGAAACACCTATTTACCCAGCTGGTAGGCAGCACTGCAGCAAATAAAGGCAAAAGGGATCTGTCATTTTATTGGCGTTTATATATTTTAAGGAGAAACTAGCTCATGCTAGCAGTGACTGTGACAATGTCATTTTAGGATTGCCTAGTTGTTTTTTTTTTTGCCAGTTGCTGTATCAGATTCGGTTTTTACTAACAAAATGATTAATTTACTCTTTCTCCTCATCTCTTCAACAATCCATCCTTTAAGTCACCTTTAGATTAAGAAATTCTATGAGGAAATCCATGAGAGAAAAAGTACTTCTCTATATTTCAGCACTTATTTCTTTTGCTTTCTTCTTCTTTTTGTCCAGAAAGACTGAGCTAAATTCTCCTTATTTCAGTGTGTTAATCTTCTGAGGCAGTAAACATCCCTGGTATTATGTTTTCATGGGTACCATTATCCATAATCCGTAGTGTTGATTTATCAATCATGTTATATTCATTATTTTGGTGAGATTACACATGGAAGAAGGTCTTTTCTTATCTAACACACTTCCTGAACTTATCAGAAGTTTTCATAGTCCAGATGGTGAATGCAGATGGTGCTGCTCATTATGTCTAGGGACAAAGACTGTAATCTTTTGGCAGCCACTCTTCATAATGAGACCCAGTCTAAGAAAGCCATGCAGTCCTGCTACTGTAATACTGTAAACTGAGTATTCAGTCAAGCAGAAAGTGGGTGAAAAATTTGGTTTTCCTTGCAACTTTTGAGCATAGAAATGAGCTACGTATAGGTGTCTATAGAGAGAAAATCCTATCTGTGACATTATTTTTTAAAAATATATAGGTATGTCTTGGGACAAAATCATCTCAAGCTATGAAAACTAACAGATAATTGTGAGTTTGTGGGGGTAAAGGTCCAAAATTAAACTTTGGACTTTCGAACAGAAGTTAACTGCAAACAATATGAGCAGGTTATAAATTTTTACAACACTTGAACTAATCTAAAACAGCTGTAATGGGTTTGCATGGGAAGGCTTTGGTGGCAGGGCAGGTGCAGAGGTGACTTCTTTGAGAAGACGCCAGGAACTGCCACCATGTCCACAGGAGCCAATGCCAGCTGGCTCCAAGATGGCCTCACCGCTGGGCAAGGCTGAACCAATCAACGATGATTAGCGTCTGCGGGATAAGATCTAAGAAGAGGGTGAAAAAAACTGCTGTGCAAAAGCTGCTGGGCAGAGGATTGAGAATATGTGAGAGAAACAACTCTGCGGACACCGAGGTCAGTGAAGAAGGAGGAGGAGGTGGTGCTCCAGGCACCGGATCAGAGATTCTCCTGCAGCTCCTGGAGAAGAACATAGTGAGACAGGCTGACCCCCTGCAGGCCATGGAGGACCACTGTAGAGCAGAGATCCATCTGCAGCCCAAGAGGGAACCCACGCCAGATCAAGCAATGTCCAAAGGAGGCTGTGACCCTCTGAGAAGCCTGTGTTGGAGCAGTCTCTTCCTAAAAGACTACACCCCCTGGAAAGGACCCACGCTGAAGCAGATGTTAAGAACTGCAAACTGGAAAGGACCCACGCTGAAGCAGATGTTAAGAACTGCAAACTGTGGGAAGGACTCACATTAGAGAAGTTCATGGAAGACTGTATGTTGTGGGAGGAAGAGTGTGAGGAGTCCTTCCCCTGAGGAGGAAGAAGCAGCAGAGACAATGTGTGATGAACTGACCACAGTCCCCATTCCCAATTCCCCATTCCCCATCCCCCTGTGCCACTGTGGGTTAGGTAGAAAAAACAGGGTGTGAAGTCAAGACCGGGAAGAAAGGAGGAATAAGAGGAAGGTGTTTTTAAGATTTAGGTTTGTTTCTCATTACCCTACTCTTTGATTTGATTGACAATAAATTCAGTTGATTTCCCCAGTTCTGCCTATCACAGCACTTTAAAAGGAAAATAGATCAGATGTTCAAGGAACGTAAAATTCTCAAAAAATTACTTAAATTTAACAAGTGCCTTGGAAAATGCATATAGAAAAGCCTATTAGAATTAAACTCTAAGAGCAAGTGCTCGTTCACTTGCAAGATGTATATGTTTCCCTTTCAATTCTACTTCATATTTACACGTTCAAGACCAAAGAAAAATAAGTGAGAAAACCTCTGTAAGATTGAAATGTGTACCCACTGCCTGAATCCAAGGTTTACAAAAATAGTCATGTATTATTATAAGACAGACACTGCTCTGACAATGCAGGACACAATTAAGACTGAACTCTAATAAATAATCAGGGAGAGATTACTACATTTTATAAATAATATATACGCTGAAATATATTTCTCAATAAAAGAGGCTTTATGAAAAAAGTGAATTTTTTTAAAAGTTTTGGGACACTGACATTGCATCACTAGCTGAAAGATTAAAACAGTTTAACTGTTCTTTATTTATGTATTTTCTTACTATGCTTTCTCTGTTCCATGCCACATTAAACACAGTAGTGTCTTTCTAAAGGTGATGCACATACACTTCAGGAATCAGGACATCTGAAAAACATGCCTCTTTATTTTGGAAAGACAAACTAAATAAAAAGAGTTTTTGGAGTGAGAAATTATGTGAAGTGTTTTCTTTTTACTTCAAAATAATTTATTTAGTTTTCTACACCTCTTATGCATTTAGAAGACACTGAAGTAAATGAAGCAAAGCTCTGCCAATGTCCCCTGTAAAACAAAAAATTATTTAAGAGAAAATATGCTACATCTAAAATTTCCTTATGTATTAAAACTTAAGATGTTTGATTTCTGCCTGTATGACACTGTTATATTGAGATTTCGATTAATTTGACCTGTTCTATATAAAATAAAGTCCAAATCGAGATGATTTTTTCATTGGTTTAAAAAACTCACACATTTTTAAAGTTATTGGGGAAAGTCCACATTTCTTATAATTTAAATTACTTCTAAAAATTTTAATTCTTATTACAAATTCAGAAATTCACAAAAAAGACTGTTATTCTGGAAGTGAGCGGTTATATGGCATTTCACAGCATTTCCAGCTACATCTCACAGTGCTATGTTATGGCAGAATCTGGGCCTTAAAAATACTTAAGTCCAATTAGCTCTAAAAGTTATAAAGGGCAACTGATTCTTACCACCTACTGAAACACTCTTTTAGCTTCTTTATGTTTTTAGTTCAATGCAGTAATGAAACTATGTCACTTGGGAAAAAATCATTGAGAAAAAAAAGACTTTTGAAGAGAACGAACTTGTTTTAAAAATGCCTTCATAGACTGGGTTTCATGAAAATGAGAATATTGTTTACTATGTTTACATATGTTTACATTTGAAGTAACACATTTTTGAGTGTATCATCAGTAGGAGGTCCTCAGTTATGAAAGAATCAGTTATGTATAGAGACTTCTGCGTTTGAAATATTAGCCAAAAACTGATTAAGTAAGTTTTAATAGTATTTATAAATTTAAGGTAAAACTTTTGGTCATACAGAAATCAGAGGAGATTATGGTTTTCTTCTACAGTGTAGAAGATTTTTTTTTTTCTTTCCAATAGGGTCCGTAAGACTGGTACTGGAGAGTAGTTTCCTGAATCAGGTAAAATAAAATAAAATAATTTTTATTAAGAAGTTTGAGTAATGCCTGTAAAACGAAAGAAAGAAACAAAGAAGAAATAAAGAAACAAAGAAAATATTTTCTAATTACTTATCTTGGAATGTTAGCTTCTATTTTATTAATTGCTCTACATTTCATTTAATGGTTGTCCTCTTGAATTTAAATTATATTTGATGGATTCCATTTAAAGAGGAAGTTCAGATTACTAAAGGGCTAACCTTTTTTCTCCAAAAAGTGATGGCTGGAAAAGTACAAAGGAAACCAAAGTAGAAAAGGCTGATTATTGACTCTTATAAACATCTGTTTAAAACTTTTTTACTTGGTCAAGTTGTAAACATTCATCAAAAAATCGATTATAAGATTGCTGTAATTCCGAAAAACACTCTTCAATTGTAGTCTTTATCTTCATTTTGTAATATGCAGTTCAGATTCCAACTGGTGCAATTTCATTTCAGGGAGGTAACAAACATACTTTGATGCTTTTCCAGTGGTAATGAGAGTATATTGTCTATAATGTGAGTTCGTAATTGTACAATTTGAAAAATGCCTTCCAGCTACTGTGCTTGTGTGATACTGTGCTTTGTATCTAAATGACACATTGTGATCATCTGTCACCTGAGAAAAAGGAGACTTGAGTTATCCCTGGGGGTTTTGTGCTGGTTGGTTTGTTGGTTGGTTGTTTTTTGTTGTTTGGTTGTTTTTTTTTGTTTGTTTTAGTTTGTTACGGTTTTGCTTTCAATGAAAGGTAGATCTCTTGGAAATAAAGATGTGTATTTTCCAAGCTTAATTGAATATATGTATCAAAGCAGGACTAGTTCAAACTTTCTAAGAAACTACATAATAATTGTATACATGTGATTTTCATTCCGGAGATCTTCTTAACAGCCTTGGCTGCACAACTCCTAGAGGAAAGAAATATTATTAAATTAAAAAGAGTAGTATGAGAAAAAAATTTGGTGTACCTAGTATAAATTTTATTAAAAATTCCCTCAATTTTTGTTCAATGTAATGAAAAATAACTTCTTGTTTCTGGTAGATCTTGTAGATCATGCACAAGATGTCTGGAAAGCTAAATCCACAACTGCACAGGGAAAGACCAAGACCACTGTAGCTCTGAGATAAGTAATGTACATCACCGAGGCACATGACTTTGCATTCTGGTCTCCTGAAAAATCCTCCCAAAGATTTTTGTGTGAAAAATTAAGTGACAGAGGAAGATACTTGTGCAGGACTGAGGTTCAGAATTTAGCTTAAAGGGTTTGTAGGTAAGTCCAGGAGGCACAGGTTAAAAGCTTAATTAAGTAAACTTGTTATTTTATCAGAGAATTTAGAAATACCATATAAATACAATGGGCAATTAGGCCTCAGTTTCTGCTTTAGAAAATGGCAGGGAATTATAAAATTGTTAAAATTTTCTCACCATCTGTTTCAGAACCAATACCAAAACAAGTGTGTTGCTGTTGCCTGGTGATTGCCAGTCTGACATTCTGTTAAATCCAACAGATGTCAGGTATTAGTTCTCTTTGTAGAGGGAGTTTCAACACTGGTCATAAAAATTATGACTACTGGAATGCAATAGTAAAGGTCTAACAGAGCAGCTTTGTGATACAAAAATATTGCTGTTTGTGCCACTCTGGTCTTTGACATGTCTGGGGTCTGGTTGCACAAGCAGAAGTAATTTTGCCAGACAGTAGAGAGAACACATTACAGAAACCTTTCTTTCTACCATTTCTTTCAGGGGTGACTATTCTTCTAATTCCTTTTTACCACGTTCCTGCAGTCCCAAAAAAATCTACCACATCCCACTGCTCTTTCTGAATTGAAAACACACAAACACATAAGCAGTTCAGAATGCCATGATGGATCAGAAAAAGAGGTATGATGCCCCAATTAATTCAGTCAAAAATTACTTCTCTATAGGTTCTTGTATAACATATACTTCAAATTTTCTGGTTTAAAAAGACCTTGAAAAACATAATATTGTAGAAAAAAATTGGTCTGGATTGGAAGGGAATCTTAAGGGTCATGTAGTTATAACCCTTCTACCATGGACAGGGACACCTTCCACTAATCCAAGTTACTCAGAGCCCCATCCAAACTGGCCTTGAACATTTCCAGGGATGGGGCATCCGCAGCTTCTCTGGGCAGTGTCTTCTTCATTCAGTGTCTCACAGTAAAGAATTTCTTTTTAATATCTAATCAAAAACTACCCTCTGTCAGTTTATAAAGCTATTCCCAACTGCACGCCCTGGTGAAAAGTCCCTCTCCAAGTTTCCTTTAGACCCTGTTCAGGTACTGGAAAGTGATATAAGGTCTCCCTGGAGCCTTCACTTCTCCAGGCTGAATCAGCCTGGCTTGATAGAAGACATGCTCCAGCTCCCAGGAAAGCATCCATAACATGGCTCTTAATATTTGTCCCTTTATTGTTTGAACTTAGTGCATTCATCAACAACTTATTTGCTCTTCTACAAATAAAAACCTCTCTTTACTGCTAGGACTCTTTGTCAATAGAAGAGTATATACAGAGACAATCTTTCACCACAATTAACTGACTGCAATCCAATCCAGTGAATATTTACTTATTTTGTATAAAGTAGAACAAATCTGAGAGAAAAGGAGAGATTTTTGTCCTGTCCTACCAGTTTCTCAGCGAAAGATGGTAGAGCGCACTGATCAGCAATGGTGTAAATTAAGGGACTTGATCATCCTTTAACATATGCATATTTTAAGCTAGTATGATTTCTTATTTCAAAGAAGACATTGAATTTATATTAATGTAATGCTAGAGCTGAAGAATGACCAGTCTGATATTTATACCCAGAATCTCAACTGCTCTAAATTACTGTATCTACATTTACTGTGATGGGATTATAACGATTTAATATCACTTGAACATTCATTTCTGAAAACCCTGGTACGAAGAGTGCTTGACCTGCATAAAAGAAAATTTGTAAAGCTGAAGTCCATGCATAAGTTCTACTGATGTTATGCATGTTGTTGATCAGGATACCCAAAAGAGGATATATAGAAGATTAATACAAAAACCTTAAATTAAATGGCTAAAGAATTGAAGTTATGGTTTGAAATAATGGATTTTGATCATGTCAATCAACACAGGGGATCAAACTGCTGCAGGGAAAGCTAGAGAATTTTTTTAGGTAGATATTATTGATTATTTAGAAATCACCTGAGAGATCCTTTTTAGATTAATATATCTGTATCTATTGACATCTTTATTTCACAGAATCACAGAATATGCTGAGTTGGAAGGGAACCACAAGGAACGTTAAGTCCAACTCTTAGCCTGCACAGGATCACATCGTATGCCTGAGAGTATCATCCAAATGTGTCATGAATTCTGTCAGGCTTGGTGCTGTGACCACTTACCTGGGGAGTCTGTTCCAGTGCCCAACCACCTTCTGGGTGGAGAACCTCTTTCTAACATCCAGCCTAAACCTCTCCTGACACAAATTCAGACCATTCCCTTGGGTTCTGACACTGGGCACCACAGAGAAGAGATCAGTGTCTGCCTCTCTTCTTCCCCAGACAAGAAAGTTGTAACTGCAATGAGGTCTCCTCTTCTCCAGGCTGGACAGACCAAGTGACCTCAGCTGCTCCTCATATGGCTTTCTCTCAATTCCCTTAAAGGCTGTATGGGTGTATGGAGAGTGGAGATAGCATTGATACCTGTGAGTATGTTGATTCTTCTTTAAAACAAAATAGACAGCTGTAAGAGTAGCATGATTTAGGTATTATGAAATTTGAACACTGAATGTGTTCATGTGAAACGCGATGCTGAATGACATTTTGTGATGGGTTAATGCAGGGTCCAGAACGGACACAAAAAGAAAGAGCATTTGTCAGGAGTCTGTGTTCTGGAACATAGGTTAATTTATGTATGAATGAATCATTGTAGGAGAATATTGTCCAGCATTCTTGTTTACTTAAGTAATTTTGGTCTTGTTTCATCACTTAAAGTATCAAAGAGGGACAGTTATTCCATCTAGTTTTGTACAGTACCTGTGAAGTTTCTTTTCTCCAAAATAGTAAAGACATTCTTCCAACAGAGAGGTTGACAACCTTTAGCACATGAAGTAGATCAATTATTGCCAGTCTGTGTACATCTTTTCCCTAACAAACACTGGTGTTGCCCTTTCTCCTAATGAGAAAGCCCTGGGACCAAGAAAAAAAATCAGTGAATACATCTCGTGTCACTCTCCTTAAGGAGAAAGATTGCATTCACTGAACATTTGTACTTTGGTACAAATATAAGGTTTGCCCTTATATTTCCATTTACTTCCACTACATTTAGATGTATCTTGACATGACACTCTAAAAAATCACCACAAAAGGTTGCATGGGAGTAAATTTAAAAGCTGTTTGCAGCTTTTAGGGATCTGATTGTAGATATTGAAAGCAGTATTTGATTTATGGATGACTAAAGACAGTGTTATTCTGCAGAAGATGAAGTAACAGCAGAACCATAACAAAATGATTAATTAGTCTTTTATCATGCGGGTTATCATGTAAGAGATTTGTGATTTCAGGAAAATTATGTTAAAGTATAATCAGCTGAACCATTAGGAAATAAATTAATATGCAGCTCTTAAAGAGAGAAAAGTCCACTCTGTACATTGTCTGGGTTTTGTAAAGATCACATTTTTAAATGAAATTTCATTTTTATTTCTCAATCTGTTGGTTTAGTTGATTAATTGTACATTGGCACTGGAACAACCTTAAGGAGGATTGTATTTCTTACTTTGCAAACATATATACTTCTTTGAAAACAGTGAGGATGTAGAAGGGAAAGAAGATAATCAGCTAATGTTGTAGCTACCTCATTTATTTGTTCTAGGGTATAAAAGAAAAGCAGAAAATGTGACAGTAAGAAGAAAAAACATTTCAAAAGTTTCCTTTGTTGTTCTAATTCTGTTTTTATTGGTGTAAGTTGTGTCATAGACTTCAGGGAAAGAGATTAAAATAACATTAAGAGATTTTGTAATCCTAGTAATAAGATTTCTTATTTCTGAAAGACATTTTTCATTCACCAGTGTGAGCAGATTATGTGTGAATGGTGCTATAATGCTAACTGAAGAGTTCAGAAGCGTTATTTTTGTATGATTTTCTCTGTACTATGGATTTTTATACCTAGAATTGTCAGGTCTGCCATATTTTACAAGTTTCCCACCACCAAGTGATCTTTTGAAAGACTTAAAGTATTCCAACATAATTTAGTATAGTTCAAATTTTTGCCTCTTCTTGTAAAGCCCAGTGCCTGTACTGACAGTATTAGGAAAAGTTACAGTCCATCTGCCATTCAAGTTTTGGAAGAAGACAAAGTTAAGGAACACTTAAACAAACTGGAGATACACAAACCCATGGAATTGGAAAAGTGGCATTCACAAGTGCTGAAGGAGCTGGTTTATAACATTGTGCGGCCACCCTCAATTACCTGTGAAAGTTCATGGAGTCTGGCAGAGGTTACTTAAGATTGAAAGAGAACAAATGTCACCTTTATCTTCAGCAAGGTCAAGAATTACCTGGGGAATTCTAAATCCATCGGCCTGCAGAGGTTTCATCCCAGCTGGCCACTAAGTACTACTCAGCCACTCACTCACTCCACAACCCCCCCTCATCAGTGGGATGGGCAAGAGAATAGGAAAAAGGTAAAACTTGCAGCTTGAGACAAGAAGAGTTTAATAATTGAAATAAAGTAGTAGTAGTAGTAGTAATTGTTGGAAGTTGCCCACAAGAAGCCTATTCCTGGTGGAGAAAAACCTCTGAAGAAAAGCAGAACTGAAGAAAAAGACAGCTTTGAAATGCAGCTGAACTACTGGACAACAAATAACTTCCTACCTCAGAGACTACTTTTCATATTACAAGAGTATTATGTTTATTCAATTTATTAACAGTGTTGTTAGAAGAAAATCTTACTTTATATGTAATCTGCAGTTTAAATTAGTGTTAACTTCTTCCCTATTTGCTGAATGTAACTTTTTTACTTATTGGCTCTTCGTAGTTAAACTTTTCAGCTTTTCCTCATTTTGTATTCTCCCTTTCCATAATAGGATAGGTTTTGTCCCAATTTACCCAATTATAGACATTCTCCTGCATGTACCTCCCTTGAATCCTCCCAAATTCCAATCCCTACCAGATAAAAGCTAGCCTTCCCCCAATAAGAATCCATTTTGTCTTCACCTTTTTGTGATTTCACGCAGAGTGGATCTTTCCACGGTCTATTATTAAGGAGATGTTACAGCTCTCGTCTCCTATAAGTAATAGGAGTAGCAGTTTTTGATAATAATGATAATGATGATGGTGATGACAATAACAATAATAATTGCATAATGTAAAGGAAAAAGAGGGAGAGGAACACATCTTGAGAGAAACAGGTATGCACAATACAACTGCTCACCATCCACAGACCAATGCCCACCCTGTTCCCTAACAGGAGCTGGCAGTCCTGGCCGACTCACCCCAGTCTATACACTAGATGTGATGTTCTGTGGTGTGGAATATCTCTTTGGTCAGCCTGGATCGATTGTCTTGGCTATGCTCTCTCCTGGCTTCTTTGCAACTGCACACTGGCAGAGCATGGGAAACTGAAAAGCCTTGATTCAGAATAAGCACTCCTCAGCACGGGTCAAAACATGATGAATCCAAAACACATCACTGTACCTGCTACCAGGAAGAAAACTAATATCCCAGCCAAAACCAGGACACAACCTCATCTCAAATGTGGTGCAGGTAGTGGAGCAGATAATTCTGGAAGCCATTTGCAAGCACATTACAGACATGAAAGTGTCTGGAAGTAGTCAATGTGGATTTATGAAGATAAAAACATGCATGAGAGCTGTCTGTGGTGAGATACTGGTTTCATGGATGAGCAGAGAACAGTGGATGTTATTTACCTTGTCTTTTCAAAGCTTTTAAGGCTGTATCCTGAACATCCCCAAGGACATATCACTTGACTATGTGACACATAAGTAGACAGTGATGTGGCCTGGAAACTGACAGAACTATCAGATGTGTTTTCATATACTGATAGTCTGAAATGGTTTTGATGAGTGACATGAAGTTCATGCAGGCCATTCTACTGTGCCCCAGGTGTGGATACTGGCTCCAACATAATTTAAATCTTTGTTAATGATCTGAATGATGGGATAGTGTGCACCCTCAGCAAGTTTACATATGACACAAAACTGGAATGATTGGTTGACACAGCAGATGTTTCTGCTGCCATTCAGAGGGACCTCATAGACTGAAGAAAGAAACTGTCAGGAAGCTCATAATTTCCAATACAGGGAAATAGCAACTCCTACAGCAAGAGAGAAAAGTCTCTAGGGCCATGCTAAGGGATGACCGTCTGGAAAATAGCTCTTCAGAGAAAGGTCTAGGTGTCCTGATGGAAAGCACAGCACTCTTGCAGTAGAGAAGAACAGTGGTCCTTTGGTCTGTATAAGAAGGAGTGTTATCATCAGGTCAAGGGTGGCAGTCCTTCCCTACTCAGTCCTGGTAAGAAACATCTGAAATTCTGGGCCCAGTTCTACACTCCTCCTTGCAAGAAAGATATGAACTTATAGGACTGAATTCAGAAGAAGGGCCATAAAGGTGGTGCAGTGACCAGAACATTTCTCTTATGAGGAAAGGATTGTTCATCCTGCAGAAGAGAAGCCTCCAGGAGATTTTAATATTTATACAAACACCTTCTGGGAGGATGAAAAGAAAAGGGGGGTAGACTCTTCTCAGTGGTGCTCAGTAACAGATCAAGAGGTAATGAGTACAGACTAAAACAGAAGAAATTCTACTAAGGCATTACTGTGAGGTGTTTGAGCACTAGAAGAGGTTTCCCAGAGAGGTTGTGAAGTCTTTGCCATTCAAGCTATTAAAAAACTGGCTAGGCATAGACCTGAGCAGATTAGTCTAGGTGTTCTTGGTTGAGAAGTGGGGTTGGACTAGATGACCTACAGAAGTCCTGCAAAGGTCCCTTCCACTCATCAGTTCTGTGACTTTATGAATAATTTGTTTATTTTTGTCTTAAGGTTTGTTCTCAAACAAAATCACTGTCTGAAGCTGCTTAGACTGTTTTAGCTTTAGAAAGGTATCCTCAATGTGACATTGACAAAATGTTGAGTATGTGTGTCCTCCCACTAGCTCCCACACATACCCTCTCCCTTGCGATTGTCTCTGATAGGCAATATGATTTGTTTTATAACAAGAACACAAGGTGGGAATTGTCTTGAGATAAGAAGACCAGTTGAGAATTGCAGAAGGAAATGTCCGAATGCTCACGTAATTGATGCACTCTGGAGGTGTGGAAGTTGTGATGATTGTGGTTGACTTTGGTACACATCAGCCTGCAAAAGGGTATAAAATGTTGCTGTAGACTGAGACACCTGGGCAAACTGGGGTCACAGGCAGCTTCCAGATGAATTCCCACACCCCACACTGCAGGGGTAGATCCAACCCAAAGACAGGGAATAGTCACTTTTGCATAGGTGAGTAAAAGCACTAAGATGTAGTAACACATGGAGATAAAACCGTAAAGTAGCTCCGTAGGTGCTTTGTTGCTTTGTAACTGTGCATTCATAATCCTTTAGTCCTGCTTATATTTTATGTTTCATTGATCATATTTGATACTGTATAGCAATAAGTGCAATCATAATCCTCCACATAATTAGTGCCATATTTCTCTCACCTGACCAAAATTCTCTTTCTACTACCCTTCTGCACTCAGTTTGCTTGCCTCATCTACTCTCCTTCAATTAGAAGTGTATGATAGATTTATTTAATACATATCTTGTCAAAGCCAGTGCTAATCCGTACAGCAAGCTGGTGATATATTCATGTAACATATACCTGTTAATTCAGACCTATAGTACATGAAAAGGCCTTAAAAGTCAGAGTCTTGAGGCTGAGTATACTGTGAGACACCCATTCTTTTATGAAAACTGGTGAAAAAGTAAATTTAAGTGAAAATTGTTTGCTTAAATTACATTATTCAGCTTTATTTATATTTAAACTAACAATTTTTAATTTCTATGCTTATGCCTTTTCTCTAAGACACAGCTATTTTTGTCTCGTGGTGGATCATGCATACATTAAGTATTGAACTGATAAGGTAGAACAACACTTGGAGAAATGGCTCATGTGATCCTGAATGGTGTTGATTAGAATGGATGACTCGGGTCAGATCTCACTGCTTTCTATTCTGTATTGACAGATTGCCTTTGGGGATGTACATTTTGCATTGTTTTCAAATGACTAGAATACTTAATATGGTCGTTTGCGGTTCTCCTGACTTTCCAAGTCTCAAATTTTGTTGCATAAAAGACTCCCACAGGACACTTCCTTTTGACTTAGCATAACTTCATTTGAATAACAATCCTTCGCCTTGAATATGACAAGATGCTGCACATACAATACGTGTTATCCCTGACTGTATACGGAACATTAACAAAACTGGATTTTAAAATGCAACCCCCCTTCAATATGGGGTTGACAAAGAGTTTAGATATCCCTTGGACACATGTAAAATGCTGGTTTTCTATTTCTGTATAAGCCTCACAACTGAAGTGACCACAAATGCCATAAAGGAAATTCTCTACATGCAAATCTTAGCCAACCTGTCCAGAGCAGGTTCATATAATACTTTTCTACCCTATGTTTTTTTGTACTGAAAATATAAAGAATTAAAAAAGTTATATTCTATAGATAGGTATTTCTACTTAAGGAAAATTATGTCATAGAACAAAAGATTCACATAACATTTCTCTACATAATGAAATCAGAGTTGCATGTATTTTGCTGCCTTTCCTGCTTTCCTGAG
>VXAY01004732.1:56593-101965 GCA_013399855.1 Oxyruncus cristatus | reverse complement strand
TATATATGTGTGTGTGTGTGTATATATATATATATATATATATAAAATTAAACTTTGGTACATTCTTCAGTCAAAATGTACAAGTTTGAAACCTTAAGTGATTTACTAGCACAAAAAGTACAAACATAACACTCACAAATTTTTAATCTGATTATTCAGCCATAAGGTTGTTTGAAATTTAAGCTCCATCAGCTCCTCTGCTCCCTCATTTTCCAAGAGTTCTGTTTCCTGCCTTTTCACATTCACCATCATGTTTTTACCCTATCATCCTATTCAAACTTCGTTGTTAAATTGATATTCCTAAAAAATAGAGTCAAGGCAATCTTCACTGCCACAATTCAGACTCTCCCACTGCCATTTTCCANTCTGCAAAAGGGAGAATATGAAAGAAAACAAAACACACAAAAAAAAAAAAAAAAAAAAAAAAAAAATCACTGATAAATTGTGAATAGTCTTTACTTTCAATATAGTCATAGGAAGGCTTTTTCATTTTTTTGCAAATGGGTCTTGCAACTGCAAGCAGTGACAGAGTCACTACAGAAGAACTAGTGTATCATCCCTTAGCCATTACCCAACCCACTGTTAATCTCAGGTTCTATCAGATGTCAGTTTTGGAACAAGCATGATTAGAATAAAATTAAGGGTCAAAATTAATAACATAACCAGAGAAACCTCAAGAAAGAAATGTTGTTTCTTCAATCTTCTTGAGATCTTTTCAGAAAGCAGCATAGTTTTATTGTGTCTACATGGTAAGTTTTCAGTAGTGCCATGGAGGCTGCAGAGGTGTCCTCTGTGAGAAGGGACCAGGAGCTGTCCTCATGTTAGACAGGACTGGTTACGACCAGCTTCAAAGTGTACCCACCACTGGCCAAAGCTGAACCCATCAGCTTGTAACCTTTGTGATAACATAATAAAGGATAAAAACCACTATACATCAGTTTGAGAGAGAGGAGTGAGAAAAAAATTTGAGCGAAACTGCCCTACAGACATCAAGGTCCGTTAAGTAGCTGTAGGAGGAGGTGTTCCAGGGGCTGGAGCAGAGAGTCCCTGCAGCCCATGGAGAAGATAATGGTGAAGCAGGTTGTCCCCATGCAACTCGTGGGGGACCAAGCTGGAGCAGATATCCACACTGCAGCCGATGGATGACCCCACACCACAGAAAGTGAGTGAGCCCTCAGGGAAACTGCAGACAATAGAGATCCCATGCAGGAACAGGCTCCTGAAAAGAACTACAGCCCTTAGAGAGAGACAGGTTTTCTGGCAGACACTGAGGCCCTTGGGGCATCCACTCTATATCAGTCTGTTTCCAAAGGGCTGTAGGCCATAGAAAGGACCCATGCTGGAACAGTTCTTGAAGAATGGCAACCTGTAGGAAGGATGCACTTTGGAATATTTTGTGAAGGATTTTGTTTTGAGGGAGACATCTCACACTGAAGCAAAGCACAGAATGAAGAAACAAAGTGTTGTGGACAGACCCCAACCCTCTCTCCCCAGTCCTCCTGTGATGACTGGAGAGGGGAGGAGGAGACAGAGAAATCAGGAGTGAAATTGAGCCCAGGAGAAAGAGTAAGTGGAGAGAAGGTGTTTTAAGTTCTGTCTTTACTTCTCACTATCTCACTATTTTTAATTGGCAATAAATTGAATTAATTTCTCTCAAGCAGAATCTGTTTTCCATGTTTATAATTGGTGAGTGATCTCCCTGCCCCTATCTGGATTCATGAGCTTTTTCATCTCACTTTTTTCCTTCATCCTGCTTAGGAGGGGGAGTGAGAGAGTGGCTTAGTGGGCACCTGGCAGCCATCCAAGGCTAAATGACAAGATCTGATCTTTAAATAATGTAACTCAACATCATGTAATAGAAGTGCCTACAGACAAAACCCATAGTTCTAAATGTTGTCTCCACTGCCTTTTGTATTGTTCTCACATTTTCTCCGTATCTGAACAACCTTTCGGTGTTTGTCAGAGTTTTTTCTCCAGATTGTTCAAAGTGTGTTATTTATTTTTGCATAATATATCACAATTTATTGCTATGAACTGTAGCCAGTTTGGAATTAAATGTTGTTGGAATTATCCAGTCATAGCTGGTGATGATGATGCAGGAATTTCAAATGAAGACAGAAATTTATTTTCTTAAACCAAACCAATTCTGATAAATTAGCAGGTTTTTAAAGAAAAGGTATTGTGGTTCCTACTGAATTTCTGTTTTAAAAACAAACAAACAAAAACCCAAAATCCAAAACAAACAAAAAAGCAGAACAAAAAGAAAAAAATAACCAAGAAAATCAACAAAAAATCTCTTGAAAATTACATATAAATGAAATGGAAGTGGTTGGCATTTAAGCTTCCTCAAAAAACATTCAACTTTCAGCTTGAAAATATTACATTGCATAGCTTCTTTTTTTTTTTTTTTTTGCAGATCTGTCCATGCTTACAAACAGTTTACAGGAACACACTTAAAAAATATAATAAAGAGGGATATTTTTCAAAACTTTGTTATGGTGTAAACCTATGTGCAGCTGAAATAGTTACAGAATAGTTAGACAAAAAGCACCTAATAGGTCAGAGCAAAGGTGTATGAGCTGTGAGGAGAGAAGTTTCCCGTAATTGCAGGGATTAGTACTTTAACTCCATGTGGTTATACAAAGAAAGCTTTTAGGGAATGTGTATGATCACAACCCCTGGGACAAATCTTAGAAACAAATCTCTTGGTCACAGATCAGACTGAGTGGCAATTAGATTTCCAAAGAAAAAACCCTGCACATTTGTTTTTACTCTATTTGGGAACTGAGGTTTTGCTATTTATAAGTAACTAAGACAATAAGTGTCATATCTAATACTTATAATCAATTTTCTTTGTCAACAGAAACAATCCTGCAGGGTTGCAATTTCTTTGGAACAGTGTGTGATTGGGTGCACTCCTCATGTTTGAGTGTCATGGTTTAGCCCATCCCCCTCAGTTTTAGGGTAGAAGATGGTTAGTTCCAGGTGAAATTCCGGCTAGGTAGCCAATTAGAGACTTCTGTGACGTCTCTACGAATTACATAATTTAACACAAACCGGAAAAGAAGGGTTGTTGTCGTTGTTGTAGTGATGTGTGTGGGGCAGAAGGAACTCGGAGCCATGATGTAAGTGAGGCAGCGAGGCCTCCCCGAGGTGGGGGGCCAGAGCCCTCCGCCCCTGGCCTTGGGCCAGGGGCAGGCATGGCACCGAGGCCTCCGGCTGAAGCAGGTAGCAGAGTGGAGAAGAAACTCCAAAGAAAAACTGCTCAGCTGAGACAGAAGGAGTTCCAGCCCCGAGAGGAGCGGCAGAAAGCAAGAGATAACAATGCAGCTGCCAAGGTCGGTGGAGAAAGTGCAGAGGTGTGGGGGAGTCCTTCCCTCGCCTCTCTCCCTCCAGCAGGGGAAAAGACTTTAAAACTAAACCCCTGCCACCTGTGGAAATGATGTGGAGAGAAGGGACTTTCGTGTGAGTTCTTCCCCCGGAGGCCTGGATAGTCCGGGGAGGGCAGCGATGGCTGGAGGCCAAGACTGGATCACTTGAACTGTTTGCAGCAAGCTGCAGAGGAATTGTAGCCACAGAATGAGAAAGAAGTTGAGTAAATTTCTCCTTTGAGAGGCTGTGTGCCTCTGATGACTTTGGGACTTTGTCCAAAAGATAAGCCTTACACGAAGCCCCCCCGTAGGAGGGGCCTGGTGCGAGCGTGGACCAGGTGTAATGGCGAGTGGGGAGCGGTGGTGAAGTTGGAGTAACCAGCCGCGGCCGAGAGCCAAGATTGGGCGTCTGGCCAGAAGCAGAAAGTCAGGAGAATTCCAGAGGGCAAAAGAGAAGAAGCTACAAGCAGCAAAGCACAGCATCAGAAAGTGTTCTTGGGTCTGGACTGAGCCAAAGAGACCCAGAACCCCTGTGATCCCGGCGAGGGGTGGTGAGTCCGTGAAAACCCCCCTGAAACTCCTCGTGGAAGAAACCTCCATAGAGCCCTGAATCTTGTAGTGACGACATGATAAAAAACCCTCAGCAGCTGTAAGCAAGCAGCAAGGTGGGAGTAAACTTCTCTGCATTCCAGTGAAGAGAGAGAGGTTCGAGCTACAGAGATATGGAACTGTTACCTTAAAGACTTTTTTTTTCCCCCCCTTCTCTTTCTCCCTCTGGACTGTTTTTGAGGGAGAGAGGAGGAGAGGCATTTGTACATATATAAGTGTGCTATTATAAGAAAACTAGTTAGAGTTGTATGTATATATGTATATATGTAAGTATTCCCCTTAGTTTCTGTAGTGTAGCAATAAATCTTAGTATTACCCCCATTTCAAGGTGATCTGTTTTGTCTGTGCAAACTCTTCCTAATTAGTAGCAAAATTTATAGGTTGATAATACTGTGCAGAAAGCACAGGGGCTAAACCTATGACATTGAGTTAACTGGACCTTGATCCAGGAAGATGCTCAGCAAGTAGGACTAACTGAAGTTAATTCTGTTAACTGAGATTGCCAGTGAGACAGCACCAAACCAAAAAAAGGGGTTTGGCTGCATACTAGACTGACAAGTATCCAAAACTTCATGAGCACAGCAAAAAATCTAACTGAAAACCAACCACCTTGTGCTATCAATATCTGCAGCCATCAGGGCCCATCAAGCTCTCCCTCCCTAGGCTGAGCAGCAGTGATCTCCACTTGAGTGGGGAGGTTACCCCTCGGTGCTGACAGATCCCTTACCTGACACTGGACATCCGTGGGTTGGTAAGGGACATGTTTTGCTTGCATGTATATAGCAAGTTTACAGGACAATCTTTGTATCCCATATTAACTTTAAGGTTAATAGAGTGTTGTGTAGTAAATGCTATTGACTGCCAATCCATCTGTAATTATTAAGAATTTTATATATCTAAATTTACTTATTTGAAATCAGTAAACTAAGTACTGGCTCAGATTTGCCTGGATGGTCTCTGACTTTTTTCTGGTGACACACTGTGAACTAAAAAAGCAGATGTTATAACTACTACTATTACTACAAGCTGCCTGCCTTTTGAGACTAATTCAAGTTTAAATCCTATTTGACACTGAAATCGGTACGTTGGGAGGTACCATGTTGATACTCATACAATTTTGAGAAATTGCATATGAAATTATTTGGGAGGGTTGGAGAGGCATGTCACTAGAAAATTCTTAAAAATAAATTGGTTTGCAGACAGTGCTATCTGATCTTCAATTGAAAACAATGTTTCTACCGGAATAGCAAAGGTGGAAGGATAGTCTCTGAATAAACTTAACAACAGAAAGGTTAGGGGGTGATTGTATTGCTACTGTAACTGTCATGTGAATTTTCTTACACATCCTCCCTGGTTAACCACATAGAATGTTTTAAGTGTTAGACAGATGTTAATTTCTTATACAGATTTTTTTTAGATATAATTTTACATGTAGGCTTCTTGTAAATAAAAACTGTCACCATCAGAATATAGAAATTTCTTGTTATTTTTATATATTATTAAGCATGCTTTCTTTTGAAATATGTTGTTGTTTTTTCTTAAATATTTCTGTTTATTTTTTACCATCATTTTATCTGAATGTTGTTACATTCAGAATACATCTATCTAAATATACAATATAAAGTAAAAAAATACGATCACCAAGAGTTCAGAAGATTGTATTGTACTTATTTATTTTTAAGGATGTTAATAAATCTAGACTTTTGTCTTTAAAATAATTTTTATTCTCTGAAGCGGGAAAAGATACACTGCCTTTTGCTTAAAAAAAAAACACTGAACCATATTTTAAAATTTCTATCCATGTTGACCTTTGCCAGATGCTTGAATTAGGCTATTATTCTTCATCATATTCTTGTAATTTTTATGGTTGTCAGCTACTAAAATACTAAAAGTATTAGCCAAAGAAACACAACGTTCTTGTCTTTATCATGAAAAATCTTGCAGGAAATTTTCACTCGTTGAATTCCAAGGGCACACCTAAACACTCTTTATATCGGAGACACTCCCTGATCTGGCCTGCCCTGCCCATGTAGTGAAATAAGATATCATTCAAATACCTAGAACCTGAGGCACCAAAGAGAATTGCAACATGACTTCAAGTGAAACTTGAAGGCTGCAGACTCTGAAGCTTATGCTGAAAAGTACATCAAAGATCATAATAGAAAGGATCTTAAGCCTTCAGGTTGTATCTGTCTAATCGAAGACCAGGTTCTTCAAGAATCTGACCTTCTGACTTTCTGAGAAGATGAAATTGTAACCTTTGGTCAAAACCACCCTGTAGAAATTCTAAGCCAGGAAGTCAAATTTCTCTTATGGGAGACAGAAATCTGTTCTCTAATCAATGATAGAAAATAGCCTGAATCACATAAAAGCTAATTTTAAGGACACTAAGCTACTGGTATATGCACACTCAGTTTTACCCTGTTCTATTTTTTTTTTCCTGTGCTTCCAAGGTCAGTAGCGTCACTAGTCAATCTGAACTTGACCATGTTTTCCTAAAACTGTAAGAATAGCCTACTAAGGGTTCCACTGTGGGTTTTGTACTGCTTAATATTTTTGTGAGAATTTTCAGTTATGCAGACCACAAGTAATCTTGCAAGAATCTGTTAATTTTTGCTTTAGGAGAATGTCAGTAAAAAATATAATATAGCAGCACTGCAGCATTTTGCATTTCACAGCTCTTCAGTTTAATTGATGAATTATACTTCAGAGGAGACAGGAAACATAGATAAGCATGAATCTGTCAGCAAACAGGATTTTCCTTTGAGGAGAAACAGATGAATCCTTTTTTTAATTCATGGATATGTTTTTATATTTTTTTTACTCTGCTTGCTACTAACCATCCCTTTGGGGACCATGTCACATGGTGAGAAAGGAGACCCACCAAGTGAAACTGTTAGAGGCTATTTGTCTTTGATCATCTTTGACACACAGCTTTCCAGTCAGCCCTCTATTTGTGCTAATTCTCATTTGAAAAAAAATTCCATCAATCTCAAGGTATCAAAGTGGGCCAACAAAGGATAGTATGTTACTATAGCTGTAACATTATCTTTACATTTTTTTTTCCTTTCCTCTTGAAAACTGTGGTAAAAGCCAGAGAAATTTTGAGGAAACACATAGGGTTGAAATGACAAGGGACAATAAATGTCTCTGGACAGAGAAGATGTGGCTGAAATATTAACCTTGACTGCCTACCTCTGGTAAGTTATGATGGAGACACTGGGGATGAAGATTTAAAGAGCTGGTGAAAGAACATGTTTTATTTAGCTGAATGCAGGGTCCATGGGACCTAGCAGAAGACTGAATTATGTGCTTGGAAGCTTATGTGTACAGGGAAAGCAGCAGTGGAAAAAGACTAGAACAAAATTTTCTAACTCTGGACTAGGGAAAAGAATCAAGAACAAACCATTACAAGATATAATAAAGGAACATAAAATAATGTAATTCTAGCAGAGAAGGAAGAAATTATAAGAATGACCAGAACCAAAGCATAAAAGTAGAAACAAAATGGAAGATAGAAGTCATACCAATGGAAAGTCTCTCTAAAAAAAAAAAAAAAATAGTGCCAAAGCACTTAAGAAGTCATGTGTGTCAAAAGCAGACCTGTGTGGTCAGGGAAGTGGGTCTATATAACAGAAGTATATGTTGATTGCTACTGGGTAATGTACAAAGAAAGGAGAAAAGGTCTGTGATAAGCATGATTCATTTTTATTGTCCTTAAGCCATCACAAATAACAGAACCATACTCACATTTGAAAAAATGTAGATTGAATACCACCAAATGGAGAAATAACTCAGTGTTAAGGTGAACTTTAGAATACTTTAGGGATTATTATACAGTATTCCTGCAGAAAAATGAGTAATATCAGCATGTCATTGTACATATCTATGTTTTGTCCAAATCTTAAATGTCATGTGCCATTCTAATCTTTGTTGTCTTGAAAATGGTGTACTGGAGCAGAAAAAGTTGTTTTGAGACAAAAATTACAAAGTAAGGTTGATTTTTTTTCATTATTATTCTGGGAAGGAATTAATTATGTGGTTTTGGTATGACAATAATGTATCAAGTTTTTAGCTGCACTGAGAAGGAGCTGGAAAGACGACTTGTTCTCCTTATCCTGCATCCGATGAGATTGACGTTTCTTTGAGGACAGACAAATGACTAAAATATATGTATACATATGTGAAGAGCATAGGTAACAAAAGAAGTAAAAAGAAAAGTGAAACTATTTAATAACTGCAATCAAATTAAAAGAGCACAGGATGTAGAGATGGAAGAGGTGGCATGCCTTTGTATGAAAACAGGAGATGACTGAACAAGAGATCTGTATTCTTTGTTTCTTTCCCTTATATTTAAATCCTTATTTAAGCCCTTGACTAAGATGGAAGATTTTGCTGTAAGCTTCTTGGGATCAAAAGAATCATAAAAAGCAGTACTAATGGTATTTACTATTTCTATAAATGGAGCATATTTTATCATTCATAACTCTGAACTGTTATTGTAGATCTCTCAGTTGTATTCATTAGGATTTTATGACTGACACTGATATGCATTAATCTGTGCATCAGCACAAATGGTCATTCTGGTTAGTGCAGTTTGGTACTGTCACCTGGAAGATTATCTGAATACTTAATGTATCCTTGGCAAAAAAATCTTCCACAGTCCTATAATCACTACCTTCAGTTCTTTCAGGGACTTCCAAGTCTGCTGGAAACACTAGTTTTCAGGCACAGTTGCAATTTTTGAAGTCTACTTTTAATACAGGGACAATCTTCAGAAACTGAGTACAGGTCTTTTATGTCCTTACCTTATATGTCAGTATTGTGAATGTGTGTACCAGAAAGTATCCCTATTTAATCTTAAATCAGAGCATTCTACAGATGAAGACCTGGATAAAAAGAAATTTCTAAAAGATGTAGTCTTAGGAAAATCTTTGCAGAAGAAGTTTTTTTCTCTAGGATGTGTTTTCAATCTACAAAAAACAGCTGTCTTCATATGTGTTGAGTACACTGAAACATAGAAATCTGGTAAAACTGTATATTATAATGAGAAGAACTTTAATTTCCTGAACTTTCCTAAAAGATGCCTCTACATGGCAGATATATTTTATGGCTGGTCTTGTGTGATTTCTGATTCTAGAAGGCAAAAATAAATTTGCGATAGAGAGCAGAATTTCAAAGCATCAACCACAAAATGCTATGCTTTTACTATGATGCTTAGGGAAAAGGTATCTGCCACAGTAACTCTCCTGATTTTCCTCTCTTCTCCCATGAATTGCAAAGTTAACCTGATCATTCTTCCTGGTATGTTATATGCACAGAGCTTCAGGAGCTACAGAGGACTTTATTGATATGTTCAAAGTTTTAAAAAATTAATTTACTTATTTTGATGAATTCCCTTTTCTTATGATTCTCTGTATGGCAGTAAGAGTGCAGCCCTTGTTTTTATCTTGTGTATGGAAAGAAGGAGGTAGTAAAAAGGCAGTATAAAAGTAATGGAGTTTATTAAATGCTTCTGTCTTCTTTTCCTTTCTGCCTGCATATAAAACTTTTTGGATTCTGCTCCATGTCCTCTGAAATACTTTCCCAAAACGTCCTTCTTCTGAATAAACTACACAGACAGTTATATTTATTTATAAAAATTATTTCAGGTGTAAAAAATGGATGGAGAAATGCAAAACCACAAAAATATTTTTGTGGCCACCAGTGCCCTTCCTACCTTGTCCTCTTCTTGTTCTTGACATTGATTTTCACATTATTGATGGAAGTTTTTTTGTTTTTCAAAATGAAAGTGTAGATGACTAGCTTTGATTAGCACAGGTCATCATGATTCTGAATTCAGCAGAACTATGTAAGTTCACAGCAGTCTCCTGATCTACATTTAGGTGTTTTCTGCATTTTTACAGACAATCTGATTTGAACAATTCAAACTATCTTGGGCAGAAATACTGTCATACTGATTGATGAAACAGTGACACAGATACTCAAGTAATTTGGCTGAATGTAGACTGCAGCTTTTATTTATGAGCAGGGACACACAGCTAGGCTAGGGTCATGCTGTTTATTGTGTTTAGCACATCACTTCAACTCTGTAAATATATCTTAAAATATTTCCTTAGCCTAATTAAAAGTTATGGAACATAAATCAAATCAATTCCTCACTGAATTTCACTGATTCAGTTCTCAGCATTCAAATTTCACTAACCTGTCCAGGTTATTTTTCTCATTAAGACAGTCATATGCTTAGAGTACAGCAGTCTGCATGTAGATGTACTCACCTTTCATCTTGCTCCCTCAGTACTTCAAAAATATTCAAAGAATGATATAGGTGCTTTACTTTGGTGCTTCGCTTTGGTTTGGGCCAATGGCCATGCAGATGGAAAATACATTACAATGCAGCAGGAAGATCTGTGGACTTCTTTTACAAATGTTTAGGCAGGAGAGAGAGTGTCAAAAGCGTCAACTAATTAGCAGGACTAACAGGTCTGTAATAAGGCCTGTTTATCTTTGCTTAAGGAAAAGGTGCATGATACAGCTTGGCAGAGCTCTCTGAAAGCTTAAAAATACTGTACAAAAGGCTTACATAGCATTTGATATTTTAAAGACTGACACTGACAAATGGGCTAGAAATAAAAGGGGGGCTTAAGGGGAGTTAATTAGAGAGAGGGTGGTCAATCCATTTAATAGCAACTCTCAGGGGTTTGGAATTCAGGATTTTTTTCTCTCTTTTTTTGATGTTTCTCCTTTCTCCAAAGAAGACATTAAAAATCTGCACTTTTATAATGTATTGCAGTTTTCAAGTGATTCAGCAGAGCCTATAATCAAGTATTATCACAATTATTAGTCATCAGAAGGCTCAAATGAAACTCAATAGTAAGTTTGTAATTACCTTTACTGCCAGTTCTGACACATAATTTTAGTCTAATACCATTCCAGCTGTAACTTTTATATTTTATGGGTTTTGTAAATAGAGTCAAGCCTATGACTTTAGCTGGTCATTTTCGTGCGTTTTAGTGAAGATGCATATGTGCAGACAAATGAAGTTTGAAGCTTTTGAGGATGAACAGTGGTCAAGAGCATAAGTAAGGTAGGTACTGCAGTTGGAATATATTTTTTTGATTTTTTTTTTAATATTCTTAGAAGAAGAATTATTTTAAAAATCAAGAATATAACAAGACTTTCTTTGATTCTGAAGCTTGAAAGAGATGCTACAATCCTTTTTTTTTTTTATTTACTATCCCACTGAGTATTTTTAATATCCTTTTGCAACAAAATTGGATGGAGGATTTTTTTGTATTGGTATTCATATTGTGGGCTGAAAAACAGAGGGAAAACTTGGCCTTGCTTTCAGGATAGAAGATTGGCTTTGATTTGTGGACTCATCCTGAGATGGTATAGAGCTTGACCAACCTGAATGCAGCAAGACAATGCTTTCTCCATGGGTTTTTATATATATTAGTATGGCATGGCATAACTTATAGGCATGAAGGTTCTGAAAAATGCAGAGCATCTGTTCCTCTCAGGAATGGATTGTCGTACGCAGTATGGAACTATTTTTTTCATGAGAGGCTTCTCTACACGTAGGGAGTTAACATTTCTCACTTCTTTTATGTGGGCTTCTGGGTTTTACAGTGCCATATGTGAGATCACTGTTAAAGATTTCATTAAAGAATTGATACAGCAATGGTAGTCAAAGTCCTTGTTACAAGCACCCTATCACTCTGCATACTGTGAAAGAAATCAAAGACCTGCAATTAAAACATAGCCCTGGTCTGATTTAATATAATATTTTTCGCTGTTTTTGAAGAGCCTAAGATAAATGAGTACTATTTCTTTCTCCATACACATTAGGCAAAACCATCTGGTAAGTACTATGCATATAAAGGCCAAAAAGAATCTTTTGCAACACTGTATGCATACATATATGTGTAATGTCTTTTAAATGAAACAAGAACAAAATTAATTCAGCTAGTCTCTTATCTCATCAATATATGACCTGAAATGGCTGCTGACCTATGCAAATGTACCTTGTGAAATGCCACAGTATTTACATAACTCTATGGAATTCACTTTTGTTGGAAAATATATTCTTGTCAATGTAAATTTTAAATTATGTCAATTTATAGGACTTCTGCAGAAGTTAAAGAGAGCAAGAGGATACAGATGTTTCTGTAACATTTTTTAATATTCCTTAGTATATAAATGAATTCTTCTGGTAATCAAATCTTACCCTGACAGGAAAATCAGATTCTTCATGAATTTTTACAGAGCACGAGAGAATCTTTGCTGGGGTAGAATAACAGAAAAAGTAAATAGTCATTGACATTAAAGGTGAATTGCAAGGCAGAATGATATACCCAGAACCTGGGTTAGTTTTTATGCTAATCTTTGATCTAACAAATACATATCAACATCCTCGTGAATGAAAGTGGAGGGGCAGGTACTGATCTGTTCACTTTCATGACCAGTGACAGGATTCAAGGGAATGGCCTGAGGCTGAGTCAGGGGAGGTTTAGGCTGGATATCAGAAAAAGGCTTTTCACTCAAAGGAGGGTTGAGCACTAGAACAGGCTCCCCAGGGAAGTGGCCACAGCACCAAGCCTGACAGAGCTGGAGAAGAATTTGGATGATACGCTCGAGTACGTGGTGTGACTCTTGGAGATGGTCCTGTGCAGTGCTAAGGGTTGCACTAGATGACCCTAATGGGTCCCTACCAACTTAGAATATTCTGTGACTCTGGGATATATTCACATCCTTTGTTGTTGACCAATTAATATGAACATTTTTTCTATAATATTATGAATTGAAAAGATTTCTTATATAATGGAAACCATTTGATAGAAACTGGATTCAGTGCATTTTGATCTGCTGTTCACATACTTTATTACTAAATAACCTAAAACAATGAGTATTATTGATTGGATCTATTTACACATTACTGCTGTATTTTTACTCTTAACAGGAAGTTTTGAGAGGGAAGATTAAATTACTAATAATTTCAACTTTGTGGTGCTTCTTATTCAGTGAGAATCTGTACAGCTCCACCAGCTTTTCTGCTGGTAATCCACTAGGATCTTTAAAAACATGGTATAGTTTTTACTCTTACATGAATAATTTAACAAGTTCTGAGTATGATGTATTCCTTACTTATTGACCTGTTTGAGAACTTTTACTTTAGTCAGTCATTATTGACCTGTTTGAGAACTTTTACTTTAGTCAGTTAAGGGGCTTAATTTGAAAATGAGCATTTAAGTATTTTAAGCTTTACAAAGCTCCCTTTAACTATTTAGAAATAGGAATATTGTTCTTATATGATAAAACTTGATCTTGTAAATTTGGTAATTTTTTTTTCTAATCAGACTTGCCCATGAAATTTGTTCATATAGTAAATTTTTTCCTATCAGCTTTTTCACTGCAAATGTCAGATCCCTATCCAGTATGTTGTAGCTGGAGGAAAAAAAAAAAAAAAAAAGAAAAAAAAAGTCAATACTCTATGTGGTCAGCTCTAAACATCCAGCACCATTTCTGTGTACTTATTGATTACAGCAATACTTTAGTACACCATGGGAGGGGAAATGAAGGTAGGAGTGAGGTTGGAATTCTTCTGTGGGGAAGGCTATAACAAAACATTATAACCATCAATTCCCAAGAAAGATCTTGTACAGGTTTGGGACTTTTGAAACAAATGCTTTCAACATAATATAGGATGTCCATATCAAGAATAGGAAGTGGGTTCCTAACTAGAGAAATGGAAGGGATTATATCAGGTTGCTTCAGCTATTGAGATCTGCAGAAAAAGTAAAAATTATAGCTATCTGAAAAACTGGAATTATTTTTTAAGAAATATTTTTACACTTTGAAGGGTGTTCTATTTGGCAAATTGATGGAAACATTGATTGACTTAATCATTGAGGCCTGAGACGTTCAAAGTAATCTATCATTTTTGGTGCTAGCTTCATTTACTTAAAAGAATTAGAGTAAAAATGGATATAAGCATTGCAATTAATTCAGTAATCAATTATTGCTAGAAACATATCTTTTAAAAAAGAGCAGACAATTCTATTAATGATATAAATTGTTATTATTCCCAGTGTGCTGAATCAGACAACTTTTATTAATACAAATCTTCAGAAGACACAAACTTTGCCTTATGTAATGAAGCACCAATACTAAAACACATTCTTGCACTCATTCTGGTAAATAGGTAGAAAAAATTCCCTTTGGACAAAATAAGGTGATGTAAGGTTGCTATGAAAGTAATTCTACTCAAATTTATTGTTCATATTTCCCTGTGGTTTTATATAGTTTCACAGGTAGTAGAAAGGAACCAAGATTCTGTTTCCAGTAAATAATTAAAAGATTTCTATTCTATTTGTTGTAACATTTGAGTTGTTCTTTGTTTCTTATAATGTAGCCACACAATCAAGAGTTAATTATGATTAAAAAACCCTAAAAAACCCAACAACAACCAAAACATGTAAAGAACTTGCATATGTATGACAAGAAGGAAAAAAATCAATCAAATAATGGAAGTCTTGAAAAGAAAAAAGTTCATCTACTTCTTCTAATTTTTTTTTTCTCTTCAAAATACCAGGTTTTCTGGTTCATTCCTTATTTTAAAGTTGAATAAAAAAATTAGGGCATTATATGACTTTTTCTATGAAAGTGGGAGAAAGAGCCAAACAATGGATGTGAAAAGTCATTTGAGGCTTAAACGGAATAAATCTCCTGTCAAAATAAGACTAAACAGAACAAAATAGTCTCAGCTTCCATGAATTCTTACATACCAGGGCAAACAATTTCCCTGGTAATAGAAGATGCCACAATAAGTATCAGAAGAACACTTAAATAAATATTGAATTTAAAATGACTTCAGTTTCTAAACAAAATGTTTTTTCATGTGAAAACTTGCGGGAAGGAATATATGTGGTCACAGCGCCAAGCCTGACAGAGTTGAAGAAGCAGCATTTGATTGATACTTTCAGGTACGTGGTGTGACTCTTGGGAATGGTCCTGTGCAGAGCGAAGGGTTGGACTCGATGGTCCTTGTCGGTCCCTTCCAACTCAGCATTTTTTTGTGATTCTGTGATTCTGTGAAATGTACATATTAAAATATTATATAAATGTTGATACAGGACTTTTTATGGTATATACGTTTCTCCAAGTCATACCAGAAAAGTTACATTTCTCAGACAAGCAGAAAGACTAATCTTTCAAAAAAAATTAAAAATCTATCATTTTGATAACATTTCAAGGGGAAAGTGTTGTCATGGGGTTGTCAGTAAAAAGTATGTTTCTAAGTTACCATGAGTATGTAATGGTTTTAGCACTACTGTTATGGAACGGTTCAGGATATGTCTGCTTCATGCAGTGCAGAATTTTGTGAAGTTCTTGACCACCAAATACTGAAGTAGCTACTTCTGCCTTTACTGAGACTGAAAATCTGGGCCTGATAATTCATCTCACAGCCCAAGATAATTGGCTCTGCCTTTATTTAAGTCTTGTTAATTTAGTCGCAGACCCAGAAAGCAGTGTTCTGACTTTCTCCCATACACAGGACGATGCATTTGTGGCTATGGGGAGGCAAACTCTCCTTGGTGGCTCGCGTATTTCAGTGCCACTCCACTGCACTGTGTCTCTGTATCCCCACTGAAACCAATTAGGAATCCTGTTGTGTAAAGTACCATAGAACCATGTCAAAATACACAGGAATATTAGACATAATAGATAAAGGGAGAAGGTACTACTGTTCAGTTTGAAAACATACACATTTTAAACACAGAAAGATTAAAGGTCTCATGTAAATAAGGCTGGGACTCTGTAGTAGTGCTAGTCCTTAGCCTCTCTTGAAATCACCAGGCTGGGGACTGGCGTGGGACAACCCTCAAAACCTCTAAATGGCTCCCCAGACTCCAGCCTACATCTGAAGTTTGACAATCTTTGACATCAGTAAACAGTTCAGTTCATCATTTCTTTCATAAGATAGTGTGGTATTTGTAGCAGAGAAGGCAATTTAATACATGTTACCTCCAAGCTTCATTAGGTGCACCAGGCACAGCGCTACACTCAACCTGTAGGGCTTCTTCACAGGGCTGAATGTTGTCTATCTTTGAAAAGCAAAGATACAACAAGGATAAGATTTTATTTGATAATTTACATTCAATCTTATTATCCTCTGTTTCTGAAGCTGCTGAAAATTTTGTACATTTAAAATCAGAGTCCAGGTGGACTCCACAGCTTTTTAAGGGATTTTCAGACCAGTAAAGTGACATTTTTATAAGTAAATATTTTTGTTCTTGAGCAGGAGATCTCCTTTGGTTTTTAGGCTTTTTCCCTATATCCACGAAGTGCACTCAATGTGCTTCTTCAGCACTACTTAAAAATATTACAATCTAAACATGATGACAATAATTTTATTTTTTTTTCCCACAAAGAAATAGAGTGAAAAATATGAGGAATTTGTGAAGGACATCTGTCATCTGTGGTAATAGACTTGGAGGGAGCATACAGTAGCAACTCTAAGAATCCATTACAATTACACACTGAATAGCATTCAAGAATAATTAGGAAAAACTAGTTCCCCCTTTTATCAGAAGTAATTTTTTCTAGACTAATAGTCTAGAGTAACACCTGCCGCTTTGACATCACTGGCATCTAAAATGTTTCTTTTAACTAAGTTTTCAGTGTATTTCAGACCTAAGTAATTCAGGTATCTTTAATCTCACATCAGAGTGAAATGTCCAAACTTCAATACACCTTTGGAAAAAAAGAGTCTCTTGGTTTCCAGAGAGAGATCTAAGGTCAAGGTTTCTTTTGTATTGGAAGATCAATAATAAAGATAATCATACAGTGCCACTGACTTCTGTCATATCTAACCTTGAAGTAGTAGATTATTTCATCCCTTCATGATCGCTTCACTAATTTTTCACAATCTACAGCCCTTTCTTCTTCAAATAAAAATATAAGCTGGAATCAAAAAGGTAAATAAAAGTGACACAATTATATAAACTCTGGAACATAATGGGTATCATTTACACTGCTAACTGAACCGATTACAGAAAAGTATAATTATTCTCTATTATTGTGTGAAAAATATTGCAAAATTTATCAAAATTAATTTCCAACCACTACAGAGAGTACTTGATTGATTTACCTTTTTTTTTTTAATAAAACAGATTCTTTTTCTTAGTATGGAAGAAAAAAAATTAAAATAATTTAAAGGATTTGAAAGTGAAAGAGTTCCATCATGTTGAAATATTACACTGTAAGAAAACTGTAGTCACAGGGAGCAAAAAATTCAATCACTGAAGAAGCATGGGGGTGAATTTTGAAATGGTATATATCTTATACCTAACATTAATCCCTTTCAACTCATATAGTCCAAAAAATCAGGTTGGAGATTTGGTTGTGTATATGCATGACATTTATTTGAAGAAGACAGAGAGGAAGAATTGCTCATCTAAATTCTTCCAACAACTACTGATGATACCGCAAAGGTAATTTGGCCACACCTGATGAAAACCCATTAAAGAAGTCAGTGAAAACTAGCCCAACCTTAAGGCAGTTTGTTAGTAGCTTAATTTACTTTGTTCTTTTAAAAAATAAACATAAAAAGGCACAAGATGTTACTTTCTTGGAATTTTGAGAAAAACACTAGCAACAAAAATATGACTGAAACTGGAGATTCCTCTGCATACAACACCTTTCAGGCTTGGCTTCTCATTAACTTATTTGTGCTTACACAAAATTATCATTTAGCCACCATGATTTTGCTCAGTTAGCCCAAAAATATGGAATCTCTAATTGTGGCAGGTGATGCCTTTGAATTTTTAGGATTTTTAGCTTTTGTGGATTTTAATGTAGCTGTGTAGTCTCTCAGACTTTGGAATACTCTCATCAAACCCTATACCCCATTTCATATTGAATTTTCTAAGTTCTTTAGGCTTGTTTAGCCTCCTTTCAAGGCAGGACTATAGTAAACATATTCTGTTTCAGAACATTTGCACCCCAGGCCTGAACAACAAGGTACCATCATAGTCAAAGCACCCTTCAAGCACGGAATCTTGGAGAAGCTCCAAAGACAGTACGTGCTGTGAAAAAGAGGAAGATGAGGAAGAAAGGGGTCTTGGGACGCACTGACTCAATTCCGAAGAGGCGTGCCAGGGAGAGGATTCTGGGCTGTGGATAGTTCTGGGATTGGATGGACAATACTATAAAATTGTAGAACCCTTGGACAGAGCACACACTGTTTGTACTCCTTGCACCAGAAGGCCTTCATTAAAGACCTGCTCTATTATCTTATCTCTACTGAATTTACCTGGAGTATTTTTCTGCTCGTAGTCTTTAGGTAACACAGGAAAAGCTTTCTAGATTGCAGANAGGAAGAAAGGGGTCTTGGGACGCACTGACTCAATTCCGAAGAGGCGTGCCAGGGAGAGGATTCTGGGCTGTGGATAGTTCTGGGATTGGATGGACAATACTATAAAATTGTAGAACCCTTGGACAGAGCACACACTGTTTGTACTCCTTGCACCAGAAGGCCTTCATTAAAGACCTGCTCTATTATCTTATCTCTACTGAATTTACCTGGAGTATTTTTCTGCTCGTAGTCTTTAGGTAACACAGGAAAAGCTTTCTAGATTGCAGACTTGCATAAGTTTCATAGAGAAGCTCATTCTGTTTTCCCATAATAAAATCAGAGTATCATAGAACCATTTAGGTTGTAAAAGGACTCCAAGATCATCAAGTCGAATCTTTGACCAATCATCACCATGTCAACTAGACCATGACACTAATTGTTATGTCCAGTTGTTTCTTGAACGCTGCCAGGTGTGGTGACTCCACCACCTACCTCAGCAGCCCATTCTAATGCCTGAANTTGCATAAGTTTCATAGAGAAGCTCATTCTGTTTTCCCATAATAAAATCAGAGTATCATAGAACCATTTAGGTTGTAAAAGGACTCCAAGATCATCAAGTCGAATCTTTGACCAATCATCACCATGTCAACTAGACCATGACACTAATTGTTATGTCCAGTTGTTTCTTGAACGCTGCCAGGTGTGGTGACTCCACCACCTACCTCAGCAGCCCATTCTAATGCCTGAAAAACCTTTCAGTGAAGAAATTTTTTCTGATGTCCAATCTGAATCTCCACTCAGCTTGAAGCCCTTTCCTCTTGTCCTATCATTATCTGCCAGGGAGAAGAGCTTGATACCCACTTAGCTGCGACCTCCTTTCAGGTATTTGTAGAGTCTACCTGGAACCTCCTTTTCCCCAGGCTAAACAATTCCAGCTGCCTCAGCAGCTACTCACAGAACTTAGTCTCTACACCCTTCATCAGTTTCATAACCCTTCTTTGTCTTGCTCCAGTACCTTTCTTTAGTGAAAGACCCAAAATCGAATGCAGGATTCAAGGTGCAGCTTCACCAGTGCTGATACAGAGGGACAATCTCTTCCCATGTACTACTGGCCACACGATCACAAGCCAGGATGCCCTTGACCTTCTGTGCCACTTGGATACACTGCTGGCTCACGTTCAGCCAGCTGTCAACCAGATTCCCCACAGTTCCTTATCCACTGGACCACTTTCCAGCCATGTTGTCTGAAGCCTGTAGCACTTCATGGTTGTTGTTGTTGCTGAAGTGTAGGACCCATCATATGGCCTTGTTGAACCTCACCCCATTGTCCTTGGGACATCAGTCCAGCCTGTCCAGATCCCTCTGAAAACCTTCCCACCCTCTGGAAGATCAACACTGCCACCCAACTGGGTGTCATCTGCAAACTTCCTGAGGGTGCCCTTGATCCCCTTGTCTGGATAACTGATAAAGATATTACAAGGGACTGGTCCCAGTACTGAGCCTTGGTGAACGCCAAGACTCACATAATCAAGAATTGAGAATCATGGAATTGACTTANATATGGCCTTGTTGAACCTCACCCCATTGTCCTTGGGACATCAGTCCAGCCTGTCCAGATCCCTCTGAAAACCTTCCCACCCTCTGGAAGATCAACACTGCCACCCAACTGGGTGTCATCTGCAAACTTCCTGAGGGTGCCCTTGATCCCCTTGTCTGGATAACTGATAAAGATATTACAAGGGACTGGTCCCAGTACTGAGCCTTGGTGAACGCCAAGACTCACATAATCAAGAATTGAGAATCATGGAATTGACTTACAGAATCAGAGAATCAGAGAATTATAGAATGATTTGGATTGGAAGGTCATCTAGTCCAAACCCCCTGCAATAAGCAGGGACATCAACTAGATCAGGTTGCTCAGACCCCCAGCCTTAACTTGGACATTTCCAGGGATGGTTTATCAACCACCTCTCTGGGTAACCTGTTCCAATTTTTCATCATCCTCATCAAAAAATAATTTCTTCCTTATCTGAATTCACCATCTTTTAGTTTAAAATTGTTATACTTTGTTCTATTGCTACAAGTCCTACTTAGAAGTCTACCCCCTTCTTTCTTTTAAACCCCCTTTATATATTGAAAGGTCCCTCGCTTCCCCAAGCTCCCTTGGCTTTTGATCATTTTTCGCTTTGATCATTTTTCTGGTCCTCCTTTGGACCCACTCCAACAGTTTTTCCAGTACTGAGTACTCCAGAGCTGGGTACAGGACTCCTTACCAGAGTAAATTAGAGGTAAAAATCATCTCCCTCGATCTGGTGGTCACACCGCTTTTGATGGTGGATCCAATCGGCTTTCTGGGCTGCAAGTTCACGTTGCTGGGTTGTGTCTGGCCTTTCATCCACCAGCAACCCCAAGCCCTTCTCTACAGGACTGCTCTTGGTCTTTCATCCCCCAGCCTGTATTGACACTGAGGGTATTTCCCACACAGGTGCAGGACCTTGCACTTGTCTCTGGTGAGCCTCATGAGGTTCCCATGCTCCCACTTCTTGAGCTTGTTGATGTAACTCTGAGTGGTATGTCACCCTCAGGCATGTCACCTGCACCTCTCAGCTTGGTGTCATCAAATACTCTAATTAACAACAGACAAAAGACATTTTCATTTTAAAGGTTTCAAAATGCACTGGGTAGAGCCAAGCTTTTGACCTTTATTCAGGACATGTCCAAGGTAGCTCTGGCTGGAGATAGAAGGACAACAAAAAGCAAGAACTAAAAAAATAATAATATTTTTATAGCAAACTCAATAACTGATTTGTTAGAGATAAAAATTGTCAATATATCTTGCAGGAAAAATACATAAAATTAAGTCATTAACACAAAGACACACATAAAAGTCACATTCCTGGGAAACTTTAAAACTATATGGAACAGATCTCAAGAGTACACCGATGAGGCAGAAAAGCTTGCGGAAAAATGTCATTGTGGGCCATGGGCATAACACCATAGCAGAGCAGAAAAACCTCTGCCCTTTTAAAAAAAGAACAAACCAAAGCCAACAGCACTTAAATGAGATGCCTGACTTTCAGTAAATATAATTCTTCACAAATAGACAAAAACAATCAAAACTTTAACTAAAATAACAGAACGTTAAAGTAGTAGCAAAATTTGGAGCATATTGAAATTGAAATGGAATTAAAAGAAATAGATAAAGTGTTTGCATGGCCATGAGAATTAGGAAACTTCAAAGTCTTGCCAATATGTCCAGTTAAATTTCATGCTAGTATCATTAAAAATAATAAATAAGGAATGTTAAAACTCCCTCTTGTCTTTATGCTTTGTAACTGAAAGGAATGTTATTAATTTCAGTGAAGTTCTTTTTTATGCTTGTTTCCTTCAAGAGGTGCCTCCTTTGTCGATCCCTCAACAATGTCAAAACCCACACATACAGAATGCAGCCCCATATCCCAAATGCTTACTCTAAGCCAGATCAGACTGGCCCTGGAAGACTTTAGCACAAAAATTGTTTATGGAGAAGAGAACTGTAATTTCTCCTGGTGACAAATCTGTTTGTGATTTATCTTAAAATTAATTTTAAAATATTTATAAGTTCATGACTGTGTGATTCCTTGATCTTTTTTAACAGATATCAATATTAAATACTGTCTTAGTTATCTGCATCATCATTTTTGTAACATTTGAGAGAAGTTATGCCAGATCTTTCTGTGCAATGACAAACTAACTTAAAAAAAAAGACAAATTATGAGAAAAATCAAAATTCTTACAGAGGCCTGGAGACACACCATCTACAACGCTGCTGACGCTTTTGAGAAAGCACGCAGGATCACCCCTGAGGAGAAAAGACAATGCAGAAAGAATCGTGCCTTGCAGAACATACCATCTAAGGAGTCTTTCTGCTGTGCCTTTTGCAACCGGACTTGCCTATCTCATATTGACCTTTTTAGCCACCAACGCGCTTGCAGCAAACGTGGGTAGAGCCCTTCCCAAATCTTCGTTCGCGAAGCCTGGCCATGATCATGAAAAAGCACAATTGTTTGAAACATAGATCTAATTCTTGATACAGGCCTGATGTTCAGGTGAAGATGAACACAGAGTATAGATAAAATGGAAGATATGATGCTTCCATGGGGAAGCATTGAATATTTTAATTCTACTCTTTCTATCCCCACTTATTTTGTCCTTACACAAAATGTATGGTACTTCCTGATGGATATGTATGGTCTTTTCTGATGCATAAACCCATAAAAAATTAGGAAAAAAACTAAAAATAATACATTATTTACTTTTATGTGGTTTACACAAAAATATGCTTAGTTCAGAAGGGCTTGTGTCCTAAAATGCAAATTCTTAAAAAATTTTGCCTAAGCTCTTCTAACTTTGTCAATGGGCTTAAGAAGTCTTCTTTTCTTCATGTGAATCAAGAGAATGGATTTTATCAACTCTCTTCCTTTTCTTTTTTTTTTTTTAATGTGAGAGTTGACACTTTTTTTTTAATTACATATTAGGAACTGATTTTAATTATTAGTGATAGTTTTATCATGCACTTCAAGGAATATTTCAGTAAATCACCTGAATTCAAATATGTTTAGCTGTAATGATACCTTTGTGGAAAAGAAAGGCCACCTGCTTGATGAAAAATGTAGACAATCCCTTCAGGTCACTAAAATAATGATTGACTTGGCTTCCTGTTTTCATATCAACTCCATCCTGACCCAACCTGAATCCACAGACATGGCATTCTCCCAGGTCTCAGGCCTACATTACGCCAGTAGTGTTATCAGGCTGTCACTGAACCGAGGCTCTCTCTGGCCACAGTCTCTGGGTCTGATCCTGACCCTGACTTACTGCCTCAGTGCCCTTGCTCCACATCAGGGGAGAGCTTTACCCGGGAGTCTTGCATTCTCCCTCAGGCCCTGGTTCCCTCCCCCTGGGCAGCAGTCAGAATTTGCTCCTCAATAACAGCAGGTTTAGGAAGGAAAACTAGCACTGTAATGCCAAGCAGCCCGGTATATTATCGCTGGTGGCAATCAGAAAGCAGAATTTGAAGGAATGTGCTAATGTTTCTCTGATACAGGTTGTAGCAACACACAATTTAAGGACTTTCTATGCCTGTGTAACACAATAGGATGAATATTATTGTATTGTTAATTTTTTCAGTCAAAGCACTTTTAGCTTTCACGTGATTCTTTGGCATGTATTTCTGTCTATTTTCAAGATCTGCGGGAAGCCAAAGCTTCTTGTTAGTTCTAAACTTGTTCCTACACAGTGTCAATAAATGATTTGTGATCATGTTTTCCTAAAACAAGATACAGTGTAATTATCATCCATTTTACCTAAGGAGATCCGTTTGCTTAAGAGATTTTTTTACAACATTTGTCATGCTTAGAAGTATGTATCACATATAAATTTTATATATTTTTCTTTTCATATCAAGTCATTTGAAAGAAGCCATACCATACATGTTCAGCAGTCCCAACAAAAGAATTAAGATACAGCAAAAAAAGCTCAATGAGAATAGGCAAAGTAGGTCTCCTAGGTAATGCTAGTTGTTTAAATATATTTTTTTGAGAACTTTTTCAATAGTTTCATTAGACTCTCATTGTGAAGCATGGAGGAATGCTGAGTACGTAAAATACAATTAGAGCTTGCTTGCAAGTGTTGTTAGGTAATGAAGGAGGGGAAAAGTTTGAAAAACCTGATATGGAGAGGGAAATTCCCTCTGAATTCTTACAGATATCTCTTTCTTATGTTTTAATATAAATTTTGGAAGTACCTGCTTAAAACTATGATAGTTTTAAAAATTAAATAAAAACATAAAAGAACCCCCAGCCACTGTATCTGCAAATAAACCACAACATATTTCTGTATTTCTTGCTACTCTATTCATTCTGACGGTTTCAGCAGACTAATCTTGTGATATTTGAGAGCTGAGAGATACCTTAAGCAACACTTTACCTAAATTTTCAAAATGTGGAAATACATGGGTCAGAAAAAAGTAGACAGAGCCTTTTTTATTGTATTCCAAAGACATTCAGTGGCTGAAATGAAATGACTAGGACATTTCATTTCATGATCCATGTTCCACAGTTAGAGAATAAGCTTGGGAAGCTATAGAAAACGTGTATAAGGGCCATATTATTAAGAAAGAGTAATACTGACCACATGAACTTATGCAACTGAAGCAGTAGAAAACAATCTTTCTTTATCAAAAAATTCACTACTGCTGCAAAATAAAACAAAAAAATGCAAGCATACTTTTGACATATAATACACCTCTTATATTTGAAAGAGTGCTTTATCATACACACTTAGTGCAATAGCTTTCACTAGAAAAATATTACATAAGCCATAAATAAATGTGTTAGAAGTAGAAGTAACTAGTATTATACCTCCCCTTAAAGATGTGTTTGCCTGAGCATGGTTGTCACTAAATTCAGTCTTGTCCATTTTATATACTAGAACATAAATAGATAAATAAATAGAGACTTCCACTGAATTTTAAATTATTTTGTTACGTTATTTAAAAACATGGGAGTTCCAGATATTGTAGTTCATTTTAGTAGAATTTGATCAGATCAAAATATACCTTAAATGCTATAAATTTCAGGAGAGAATTATAGATATAAACATTGGTAAGACTGTCAATACTGCCTGACAGTATCATAGTAGACTAGAGAAAGGGTTAGATTGACTTGTTGTCTTCTCTTTCTCTTCCCTTATCACCACTCCGAATTTTCACTTCTGCTGAATGTGTGATTACAAGAGACGTGGTTTGTGAGAAATTCATCTTATTCACAAAATAACTTACTACTGAGCAAGTACTTTTTTTACTTTTCTCAGCTACCTGTTTAAGCTCAGTAGAGCCTTCTGCTTTTAGCTTTTGAGATGAATGTTCAGTCTCAAGAACTGAAGGTCTGAAATGTCAGCTACCTTAGAGGAGTTAGTAAACAACAGATGACAGACTTGGGTTTGATGTACTTGAGATGGTTACCACTGCTATACCAAGACCTCACACTGAACGATTGTGACATGTTCTACACGAAAAATATTTCTTTAAGGCATTAAGGAATTATTTGGCTTTTCCATCCTGATGCCCACACATTGAAGTCACCTCTCACCATTTCATCACAAACAAACATATTCTATTTGTTACTTGGTAGCAGTTTAGACTTCTAATAAGAATAAAGAGTACTTGGGATCTCAATGCAAGGGTTAAAACAACTTTAATTTTACCACAAATCTAGACGAGTTTTTTCCAAGATCTGCTGACTTGCAGAATGAGAACTTTATCTACCAGGTCTGTAATGGAGGATTTGTATTCCAGCCTACCACTGAAGTTAATTGGTGTCATTTATATCAACAAGCATGTTAGGGGGGGAGAATGAAAATGAGAATCAGCTATTTACTAAACTATTCCACATATATAGCCATATTTGTCATTTTGAATAGAAACAGGACAGACCTTGCATAAAGTGGTACTCATGGAAGCTGCTGTGAAACTTCCCCTCTTAGTGAATTGGGCAATTTAGCATGGAGGAGTACAGTTTTGTGTTTAGTGTTTATATTACTTTTTATGGAAGAACATAATACATATGTGAAATAGATTCATTAACTACAGATTCAGTTGCAGCAGTAACAGCCTAACATGAGCATCTCTGGTTTAACCTGATGGGCCTTTGAGTGGATGTTTTCTTTCCAGTACCTTCCTAGATTCTCTCCTGTATATAAAGTTCAAAGCTATCTTTTAAAAAGTTAAGGAAGGTAAAGATTGATTGTATGAAAAGGAATTTGAATCATAATAATTTTCTTTTCACCACTCCATTAATGCACGGTGTATACAGATTTTTCTTGATAATATGAGATTTAATAAGATTCTATTTTTTCTGAGAAAACATTATGTGGTTTGAGATAAACATTATCTGATGCTTTATTAATTATTTTTTAAATAGGATACAGTATTATCCTTGCTTTGAAGCCTACACAGTTGCTGAACAAAAGGTATTTGAATCTTTGTAGACAGGGAAGATTCCTAAACTGTTTAATGGTGATGGTAAAACATTTTCTTCTTGTCAGTGACAGTTCCACATCTTTTACAAGTAGAACCAACAAGTCAGAATGGCACATTTTCATCTTCAAATCACAACACTCACAAGAAACACGCAACAAGACCCTTAAATTACATTTACACTGAAGTAGAAGACAATTACAATCTAATTGTCAAAGGAATGGTACACTCAAGAGCTAAAAATTCTGCAATTCAGTCCAGATGTACTTTGTACCGAGTAGGTTTAAACAGAACAGAGCTAAAATCAGAAAGAATAATTACCTACATCTTTAAATACGCATAACATTAGATAAATTACTTTGAGCTGTGATGTCAGTTTTGCTACCTTAGGGAAATACTTAAATTGTGCATATATAATTACTTTTTTAAAATGTAGCTTGAAGTGTTTTATATTTGTCTAATAAAATACATCGATATGTCATGTGTGTAGGTAGCACATACAGATAAGGAATAACTTCTGTATAATTTCTGTGTACATATTTCAGAATTTTAGCAAAGCCTTTTCCAGTGTTTGCTTTTATGGAATCATGTTTCCTTTCTTTAGGTTTCTGACACTGAGAAAATACTTGCAGAAATGTTTCAGGCACCTTAATTTTTAAATATTGAAATGTTTCTCTTTAATAATTTAATCTTTTCTTTCAGTCTATACAACGAAGAGTTTTATGCCTTTTATTTCCAGCAATGTGACCACAGAGAAGGCAGTTTAAAGATAAGAAAATTTACTTAAAAAAACCCAAAATTATCAAAGTTGAAATATGTTTAAATATAGAGATACACTTTGCTAAGATACAGCTGATATTTTTATAAAGATTCTTCCTAATCTTGTACATGTAGATTTTTGGGAAGTACAGGGAAATAAAAGGTAAATTCTATTGTTAATATTGAACTTGATGTAAATTTTTTAAAACTATTCTCTGTAAGGTAAGTCCATTATTGTGAACAACAAGACATTATGAGTCAGTACAGCATTGATAATTTAAAAGAAAACTATAATCCACTGATTTTAATTATTAACTCATAATGAGCAGAACAAATACAGTTACATTAATGAGTGGGAAGTCCCCCATTTCTGAAGTAGACTAAGAGGTTTGGCCCACTATACCTTTTCATACCATCAGATGGTTGAATTTTCTTACATATTACATAATCAGGAAAGAATGAACAAATGTTATACACACATAAGGGAAGAGGAACTGAAGAGGAGAAAAGTAAAAAGATGAGGATGAGGATGGTGTATGTAACTGCTCAGTTTTGACTCCAAAATTAGGGTTAAGACCGGGTTGATTGCAGATTCTCCCATAAGGAGAGATGCAGATTAGGGTTGCTTGCAGATTGTTTTATAGGGAGAGATATTTTGCTTCCTAGATCCCCTTTCCTGAAATATCTGGACAATTAGAAGAAATTTTGAGTCCTATTTTCTCCCCACTAACTCTGCTACTTATATAGCACTGTCATCACTTTCTTTACTGGTTTTGAGTGCTTGCTCCCAGCACTCAGCAGAAACCCTTCAGCCCCAAGGACAATGAAAAAACTGCAAGTTGAGTCCATGCCATGAAATAAGGAGCGGTGATGTAGCCAGAACAAACACCTGCTTTCTGCTTAAGTAAGCACTCTGACAGGTAGCATTTAAAAAAATCCACCAAAACAATGTGGGTTTTTTTAAATTATTGTCATTATTGAGGGCCAGCTTTTTATAAGAGTAACACCATTTCCTAAATTTTAAATAAATTCTTCTGAATTACTTAATTAGTAACATGCAGTAAAATGTCCAGTAGAGAAGATAATTACTTGATTGTCAAATGGAATAACAGCGGTTTTCCCTGCAGTGAAATCTTTACCACTGTAATTAGGTTATGTCATACTTTACCCTGAAGGGAATATGAAAAACACAAGACCTGCCAGTTTCATCAGCTGTATTTTTTTCTATTTATAGTTTAGTGCTAAATTACTGCCTTCATGATGGAGCAAAGACATCAATAACAAAATAACCACCCTTCTGTTGCTCAATTAAGTTTGCTACGTGGATATTAATGTAAATATGGATCTTGTAAGGGAATTCGGTTGACTAATCATTTGTAACATAATAATAACAAAATATATTAATGAAGAGTTCTGAAAGAAAAAATAACAGTAGAAATATACAGAAGCACATCAAAAATAGCTATAAAATATCTGCAAGGATTATATATAATATATAAATATATTTTATAATATATGTATTATATATAAAATATATATATTATTTTATATATACAGACATGTTGAGGGAATTATGGCTTTCCCTTTTTTCTTTTTCTTTGACATGCCTCCTTTCTCAGAACAACAACAAATTAAGAAACAAACAAACAAACAAAAACTTAGAAAATTAAGGACATACCTGATGAATATGTCACATGAAGAATTTCCTACCACCTATGAGTCCATTTTGCAAAAAAAACAGTTACAAAGTTATTTTTTTTTTTAGATCTTAGCACCTGTTTGTTTGTATTTATTTTTATCAATTAAAAAAAATGTTATTCACAGGTGTGAATAGTGTTTAGTTTTGCATGTATATTTGATAAGTATGAAAACTAATTGTTTTTTATACCTAATGCTGCATTTCTTTTGCCTAAAAATCTAGAATCACTTAATGGAGAAAAATGTGCCAGGAGAAAATCACTTCTCAAAGTCTTCAGTGAGTTAGGTGAATCATAAAGTGTTTGTTGTTTGTAAAATTGGAAAGAACAACAGCTTCATTTTTTCCCTGAAGTAAAGGTAAGATTTCAGGAAGCTTCTGGATCAAGATTGAGTTTTCTTTTAAGAGGGTGAAATAACTTTGTAAAAAATAAGCACAAACACGAGGCATAGTCAGGAGAAGAAAATGTGAAAAGAGACTTTAGCAAGATTTCTGTTCTGTGTTGTTTTCTTTTTTAATATTTTGTGGAGCTTTTGTAAGTGGCGCACAAACAAACCCCTCCCTAGTCTCAGGTAGCTCCAATACGAAGCTGAGAATGGATTAATAGGGATCTAGACTTTTCATGTGACCAATAGCCCATATATTGAGGCACTTTAACTTGATAGGGAACTGCTTCGAAAGCATTTTATTGTTTAAAGTCACCAAATGAAACGGAACTTTGAAAAAAACGGGAAAACTGATAATGTGACTAGTTTAGAAGCTGATTATCCAATAGTTAAGATCTTTTAAGAGGCAACAAATAATGCCAATGACATCTAGAAATGCAGTATAAGGTCTTTGAAAATTAAAAAAAAACAAGCAACCTTCTTTTCTATATATTTATATTGGATGACTGGAAAGGTCTAAGAGGGAAGACATAATCCCCATCCTGACTGCATTCCAAAACAATGACTAACAGTCTGGTGGAATGGTGCAAAAACAAAAAGGAATTTCTGATTAAAGGACTCACATCAAGGTACTTCTATGTGCTAAAAATGATAATCACACTATTATTACTACCTATATTTCTCTTTGTGTTGCTATGCTTCTCAGGTCTCTATCTGTTGAAAGCCAGTCCTTGCATGAGTCAAGTTCATCAAGTGAGGAATTTTCTGTTTTGTTTAATAAATAGTTCTGTAAGTGTCACCTTTGTAACTACCTGACCCTGAACACTTCGAAGGATAGGGCATCCACAGCTTCTCCGGACAATCTGTTCCAGTGCCTCACCACCCTCACAATAAAGAAGTTTTTCTTAATATCTAATCTATACCCACTGTCCTTCAGTTTAAGGTGTTCTCCCCTTGTCCTGTTACTATGTTCCTGTATCAAAAGCCCCTCTCCAATTCTCTTGTAGGCCACTTCAGGCACTGGCAGGCCACAACAAGGTCACCTTAGAGCCTTCTCATCTCAAGGTTGAACAATCCCAATTCCCTCAGCTTGTCCTTATAAGAGACACGGTCCATCCCTTCATAGCCCTATTGGTATTACCTTTCTTATAATTACCTATAGAACCAGGAATTTATCACCAGATATTTCTATATTGACACAAAGAACTATTCAATTGCTTTAAGAGCAGCATACTATGCAGTATGAAGTAGAAACTATTGTATTGGGTAGTTCAGTCATAACCAGAAAAGTAGAGGGGAAATTCCCATTCTGTATTTGGTTGGATCAACAAGATTGATGTCATCTTGTTTGATGAAGAACTCCAAGGAATTCTTCCTTGTCATGGATAAACAAAAATTCAGGTTTTTATGTTGTTCAAAAAGACAGTCTCTTTTCTACCATAAGGGCCTGTAAAATCTCAACTCACTTCTGACTCAACATGTCAACAATAATGAATATCAACAACAATGCTCTTAGATTTTTTGCTGGAAGCTTCAAATTTGAAGTCCCAGCACAGCGTAAGTCTACTAAATGTATGAAATTCATTGGGTTACTGACTTGAGGTGACAAAACTATATGTCACAATTTATTGTGGGTTAAACACTTCAGGCAACAGTGTGTTGTAGAAGTTTGAAGGGAATAATTTTTGCGAATCTACAGTGAGAAGACACCAAAGGGAGACAATGTTCAATAGTGCCTTTGTTCTCAACAGACAAATCAGATAAAGCCATGATGTTATGAAGTGAGATGGACTGTGTTAACAAGAAGCTTACAGCCATCGCTTCCACCCTGAAGGTCTTGTAGGCATGGAACAGCAATTCTAAGTCTGAATATTTCCTTGAGGCAGAAAGCCACGGCACAGGTACCATCGCTATCTTGAACATAATTAACAGTGCTATATCAAACAACTTGACAGTTTATCAGATGCTGTCACTATTGAAAATTATCAGTATATACATAATTGTTTTCAATCCTCAGGGACTAGTAAAAGAGATTCTTATGTATGTCAAGGGCTATTTAATATTAAATTACAGCACCTCAAATTAGACACATCATCTAACATAGATGTAATTTTGACCTCCTCTGTACTAAAGTTCAATTGTTTATTGGTGGTTTCTGTGATGAAAAGTCCTAAATTTTTCTCAAATCTATTTGCAGGTGCCATGGGCATACACAGATTTAATAGCTAAGAGAATTAAAAATTTAGACATGAAAATATACTTGCAAATTAGTCATATTTTCCCTTTTTGCCCTTTAATAGAAGAGCATTCATGTTTTGCACTAGCTATTGCTTTGGAAATGAGACACATTAATCTCCCAAGTGATCACCACAGGCCTCCCTCACCAATGTGCACCAACCAGAACGCAATGATAGTTCTGAGATAGTTCTATTTCTACGTCCATGTAGACTTCTGTTTCAGTGCTGACACCACTAGCAAGGATGACAGCTAAGACAAATTATGAAGGTGGATTTGTTTTAACACAGATTTCTGTCTCCAAGAAATGGGACTGACAGTATCAGCTTTCTTCACATAAGTTACTGTGCAGCACCATTATTAAAACATTTTCAGTCATTACCAGCCAAAGCAAGGTCAGAGCAATTGACCTGGTAGTAATGGAAGACTCTGTCATGCATTATCCAATTTACCAAATACTGTCCACCCATAAGCAGATCTCAGCACACACAATTGAATCTGATCAACCCCTCAAAGAAATTCTTACAACAAAAATAATCCTTCTTCAGGTTTGCTATCTTGTGAATAACCCTCTGGTAGCACTCACTGATCAGCTTATATGGACAAGAAGTATGCTGAGTTTGATATTTTCTTTGCTTGATGAGCAGAATCTTCTTGCATATTTATGTTTTAGAGGAAAATCTGGCTAGATCCTATAAAATACTTATTTTTCCATAGGTGATTTTTCTCAAGAACAGCACTCTGACAAGCAATACTATCAGCTAAATTACGGAACCTCTCTCAAAAGATCCTGTGGGTCCATGGATACAGAGAAGGATACGCTCAGCCCCTTTGCATATAAATATGACACTATAAGTGAACAATGCTACTATGCTTCTGCATAACTTCTGACCATGTTTTGTTGCAGTTCATGTCTCTTTTTTTAATTTTTGTCTAAACTTGCAAGCTGTTATTCATATTGACTGGAATTTCTAATGTGAATATTTTCTTTTAACATGTTTTGCAGAAGCACTGCCTTTTTATTTTCCACATATCTTTTGCAATAGGAATTTGTTTATTTTCTTTATCCTCCCTAGTTCCTAATTAGAAAAATGTTCATCTGTTTTTTCTTAAGCTGTGGTGTGTGGCCTGCCATCCAAACTGTTTTGGGAGACTTCAAATTTAATTTAAATTTAATTTTTTTGCATTTTCCTGTCACAACTCTTTTCACTTTATTGTTTGATCACTTGCAGATATGATCAAGCTATAATTTTAAATACTTTCTGAAGAAATATTTGAAGTTATCAAGTTAACTGAAGGTATTCCATATATGCGAATAAACCAAAACCAAGTTAATGTGTGAACATACAAACACGTTATCAAGAGCTGAGGTTGATTTAGACACTCAAGTTAAATATGAAACATTTGAATCTTTTTGGTGCAAATTTAAAGACAAGATCAATGAGACAAAGAACAAAGTGTTTTGCATTATTCAGGAATGAGACAAATTAATGATGTTTCAAACCTCAGTAAGATATCTTTGCCTCCATGGCAGCACAAAACCACAGCTGAAACAGGTTCTTGTCTTCTTTTTGCTTCTTTCTCCTGACAAGAGTGGTCTGCTCTTAGCTGAGCTCCTCTGTGAGTGCTCAGAAGCAGTTTTAAAGCCATCTCTAATGGATTAATCTCCTTTGACCAGTTTTCCTACCCTGAAGAATTCTGGTATGATACTAGGAATGATGTCAACAACCTTCATATATGATCAGTTTTTCCCTGTCTTACTTCCATCTCTAAAACTGTAGCTTTTTATGTGATGGTGCACTGCAAATAGCAGTTTTTCAGCTTCACCATATACTGGGAGAAGTTTTGTATCTTCTACAGTTTCTGTGTGCTTACCCATATACTTACTTGGGTGCAATGAATGTGAAGAAAATAATTGTGAAGAACATAAAAATGTTTTCATTCTCAGGAGAAGTGAGGTAACACCACAGGCCAGCTGAGTATTTTGTTGCACTGCCTGGTGTGCCATGCTATGCCATAAAAATCCCCTCAGCTTTTGTCTGTACTGTTTTGTATTGTTTCACCTGTGGACTTCAAAAAAGACACGTGCAAAAAGATCTGTACTTCCAAAAGGAGCCTCAGTAGAGTCAGCAGGGGTTCAGGAAGGCAGAGCAGTATATTTCATGAACTACATTGCTGGATCTGCAGATTGGAAATCTCCACAGGAAAGGGATTTATAAAGGTATACTTTCTGAGGAAATAAAAGATATTTTATTTCAGCAGAACCATCTTGCATAATAAATCTCTTTTAACAATAGTGTGCTTTAATGGTGGCTGTGCAATGAAAATCTTTTAAGTGTCAAAAATTACCATTCAATATACTGTGGGCTGCCACTGTGATACACATTTGTGGAAATTTATACATATAGACTAGGGGATCTGACCTAAATATATGGAATAAAAGCATTTTTGTCTGTAGAAATTAAAAACAGATTCAGATAAGAGTCCAGAAGGACTATTAGAGTAATTTAACATATAGCAAGATCATAAGAAACATCTGTTCAGACAATGAGGAGAAGGTACAGAGATGAATATAATAAGATTTTTTGACAAACAATAATGTAATCTCCTACTATTGGTGCACATATATATAAGGCACTTTCACCCATACAAAAACCATTCAAGCAGACGGTCTTATCACATGTAAAAATTGGACTTTTTTTAGGTCTCCCATCATTAAAATGTCAGAACATTTTCCCATACAATTTTGATCTGCTCCTACCCATTATTCTCTTAGTTCACCGCTCAGTCTCTCATGGTTCATCTTTAAGTATTCACTTTTCTGTACTGGCCAGTAAGTATTTCCCACCCCTAGACTTTGGCCTTGAACTTCCTGCCTAGCAAAGGGATTTTTTTTTTCTCAGACCCAGAACTACCTGCTCACATCCACATCTGGGCCTCAGTGTACTTATCTCACAGCTACACAGACCACTATGTGCTTTAACCTGTGCGACAGTAAGGGATTTTTCATTTTCAAAACTTCAACCTGCATTTCTTCTACTGTGCCATAACTTCTTACCAAAGCTGTTGTGACTGTTTTCCTGATCTCCTGTGCAATTCTTTTCCCATGTTGTTTCGTGCTGGTTTTTTTCCACCTGCAAACCCCGATTCTCTCACTGTTGGCTTCTTCTGCAAAGTAAATGTCACTGATGTGAAACTCGCCCCCTTATTACTTTGCTTTTCCTATATCCTGTTTCATGGAACTTAATACTAGAGAAACTCAAAACTTAATGAATAAGAACAATTTAAATATGCAGTAAACAGTACCTAATAATATGTATGCAAGAGAGCTTAACAGTCAATCAGCACATAATGCTCATGACTGATGAAGCATACTGTAATCCACACTAATGTTATCATAAACAGTAACAATCCAATTGAGTGGATCACACTGAAAATTGTACAGTAGTAGGGAGAACTGTGGTAAAAGTCAACATTCTCATCACTTTCAGGTTTACCACCTGCTACCCTGGAGGGAATGCACAGGGAAGAGATTAATTACATCAGTGCTTTTTCTGACTTGTCAATGGGAATGTTATCCCTTACATTTTCCTCTTGGCTTGTTTTGTTTGTTTGGTTGGTTTTTTCCCCCAGAAGCTACTTTCACACTTTACATGTGCCATCAACAGTGATCCATCTGAATAAAGCTCTTTGTGTGTATGTCTATATAACCATCTTTTGTGTAACACATATTCCATTGGTTTCATACACCACCATGGAAAAAGTTAATTAAAGATTCTGGACTTACCTCATACCAGGGAAACCCCCTGAAAGTCTGCACTTAATCAAGGCCTGTTCTGGAATGGCCGAGCACAGAAAAAGCTAAGAGGAGTAAAATGATGTGGTTTATTCTTGCTTTCCATGTGCAGACTTCAGCAAGTTATAGAAGCAGATCCAAATCCTGTGTAATGTACATTGCCAGAGCACTTCTCATGATTCGGCACTCTCAGCTTTTGCAGGCATCTGAGCAAACTCCAGCTGATGCTGCTGCCACTGAAACAGTTTGAGAGTCACACCACCATCCTACTCCCATCTGCTCCTGTAAACATTGCAGAAGATGCAGCAGACAAACTGTATCTTAACAAAGAAATACCTTAACAATAGACTTTAAGCCTGAGACAAAGGGCCTCCACCCCTCAGTTACCCACAGATGTATTTCAAAGTTATGCTGCTAATTCAATAACTGAAGAAATCTGTGCCAAAAAAATGATCCTTCAGGAAAGGGAGAAGATGCAAGGATGAAGACTATGAAATGCAGTCCAAATGATTTCATTAGTCCTGATGAGCGATGAAGAAAATATTACCTGGTTCACTTATAAGACATCAGCCTACACTGTAAAATCTGTATTACGCACCATGGATTTGCAAAATCCATTTGGTTTATGCGGCAAAGTGTTGGCAGCAGAGGAGAAGGCTGCAGTCTGCAAGGAGAGGGTGAGGGCTGCCTTGTGCGAGATACAGGTCGTACCAGCCAGCTTCAGTGGACCCACCACAGAGCACAGCTGTGCCCCTCAGCCCAGGTGGTGGTACCTCCAGGAAAACCTATCTAATAAAGGGCAAAAAAAGGTGTGCAACAAATCAGAGGAATGAGAAAAAGGTGAGTGAAACAGCCCTGCAGACACAAAGGCAAGAGAAGAAGAAGGGGGAGGAACTGGAGCAGAGATTTCCCAGCAGTGAGTGGAGAAGACTGTGGTGAAGTAGGTTGCTCTCAAACAGCCCACTGAGGACCCCACAACACAGAAGGTGGATATGACCTGAAGGAAGCTACAGTCCATGGAGAGCCCATGCAGAAGCTATGTGGAGACAGGGGGAGATAGGAAAGTTAGGGGTGAAGTTAAGTCTGAAAAAATGGTGGGGATTGAGGGAAAAACTTCCAGTTCCACTAAAAAAACTCAAAAGTTTTGTCTTTGTTTCTACCACCCCACTCTATTTTTATTTGAAAATAAATAACATTAATCTTCCTCAACTTGTGTCTGTTTCCCTTGTGATGGTATTTGCTCAGTCATCTGTTGACCAGAGTTTTTTCACCTTGTTTTCTCTCTTACCCTGTTGGGGAGGTAGGAGGAGAGATTAGCTGGGTAGGGGTCTGGTAGACAACCAAAGTCAAATCCACCACAGCAATGCATCAGAAAAATGTATTTGGCCCCTAATGAAGAATGATTCCTTCAAGAACAAGGACAGTTACACTGCTTGAGAACTCTGATGCAAGGAATCCCTTTAACTACCAGTCATGTACCAACCACCTAGCATATCATGAGCTGAGAATTTTATGCCTACTTGCTATTTCTCAAGTTTTACAGAAGACAGTCAACATTCTAGTCCCAAAAGAAATAGAAGTATTAAGGTGACTGTCGGAGTTGCAATTTGCAAATAATGAGGGCAGCCTTCTGCTTAATATTTGGTGTTTGTCTCACATTGTTCATCTAACATAAGAAATATAAAATTAGCTGTGCCAGATCCTTGAGAGAATTTCCTTTCCCATTCGTGATTTGATGGGAAAGCTCTCCATTCATTGTACTCTTCTTAAGGGTGTATCATAAGCTTATGATGACATTTCTCATTCTTCTCATGAACTAAGAGATTGTTTGTAGCAGCATGTGATGAGGTAGGTGGCAGGCCCGTCCTGAACTGTTTTGTAGAATCATAGAATCATAAAATAGTATGAATTGGAATCATGGAATCATACAATTATAGAATGGTTTGGGTTGGAAGGGACTTTAAAGATTATCCAGTTCAGATCCTGCTGCCAGGGGCACGGACACTTTCCACTAGATCAGGTTGCTCAAAGCCCCATCCAAGCTGGCCTTGAACACTTCAAGCAATGGGACATTCACAGCTCCTTTGGGCAACCTGTTTCAGTGCCTCATCATCCTCATGGTAAAGAATTTCTTCCTAATAATAAATCTAAACCTACTCTCTTTCAGTTTAAATGCATTCCTTCCTCTCCCATCACTACGTGCCCTTGACAAAAGTCCCTCTTCAGCTCTCTAGGCACTGGTAAGTTCCTATAAGATATCCTTGGAGCCTTCTCTTCTTTGGGCTGAACAGCCCCAACTCTCTCAGCCTTTCTGGACAGAAGAGGTGGTCTAGCCCTCTTAATATCTTTGTGGGCCTCATAGATACAGCACTTGCACACACATACACTTGTAAGTGCGCAAGAGCACAGTAGAGGGGCAGAATCACCTTCCATCACCTGCTTTTGTTGTAGCCCAGGACACGGTTTTCTGGGCTTCAAGTGCACAGTGAAGGCTCATCTTGAGCTTCCTGTCAACCAGCATCCCCAAGTCTTATCCTCAGCGTTGCTCTCAATACAGTGTACCCCCAGCCTGCATTTGTGCTAGGGATTTCCTCAGCTCGCATGGGACCTTTCATCTGACCTTCCATATATGCTACCTGCCCAGTCTATTGCCTGTCAAAAAAACCCATAGACCAATGTGGGTACAAAGGTCTTTCATGAGGGTGGATCAACCTGGGATCGTACAGAGTTCCTTCCTGCAAGTGTGATCACCCATGGGGACCACCCACTAGTTCTTGCTGCCTAAGATCTAAAAACAAAAGACTTCCAGTGTGTAATAGGTGTTATTTCCCCTGGTAGAAAACACGGCTTTGCAGCAGGCTACATGTCATACAACACCACCTTCTACTATAAAAAAAGGACAGTTATCTGACTAGGTAATTTATGCCTTGAAGTGGCATATCACATATGATTTACTGGATCTGAACATGTAGAAGTCTGTGACTTCAGTAATACTAATCCTCAGATGCTGGTTGAAAGAGATTCTGTACCCTTTTGCAAGAGATTGAATTATAGTTTCTTTCTAATGTAAGAAAATTATGATGATTTCTAAACATGTTGGTCATTATTGGTCAACAATATTATGCACTATAAATCATAAGTGAGACAATCCATGATTCAGTTTATTTATGGTTTAGAAAGTTTTGGAATAAGGAATAATTTGAGAATAAATTAAATAAGTCTATCCAATAACAACCAGACGTAATGCGTTCTTTACCAGTTAAATGGCTAGAAAAGTACTTAGTAGGACCTGCATGGGTAGTTAAATATTGTAGAAAGACCTGTGTGTGTATTACAGGAGAAATGAAAGACAACCACAAGTCTCCATTACCACTACATTCAATAACTGAATGTATAAAATTAAAAACAGATATGTCAAATAAGAGAAAAAATTGCATTTATATGCATAATTATGTCTGAATATAAATGTATAGAGCAAGTATGTAAAAAAAAAAATGACAGTTTCCAGAAAAAGAAACTGTCTGAAGTGGTTTTTAACAAAAGGAAAAGAACAATGTGAAACACTTATTCAATATAACAGTTATTTTATCAGAAGTAGTTGACAATTTCTTTAAAAGCATCCTATTCTGACAAATTTGAATTAAAAAATAAAGTCCTGTGTGTGAAAATTTAGACATTCACTCTCTAAATCATAGAATGTAGATAGGATGTAGTAATTTTATTCTCAAATGCAATACCTTCTAACATATCAATTTTCATAAACCTTTTTTATTTTTCAGATCCATATGGAGTTTTAGTCACATCTGTGCTTATAAATTACCCTAGTCCTGGCAAGCTTTAAAGTTTTAGTGTATCAAATGCCACTTCTTCTTCCGTCTTCATCCTCTATATATTTTGGCTATTTTGATTTTTTCATAGAGTTTTCTTATCTTTGCTCTATTAGCATATTCTGTCAAAACTTCATGTTTCTTAAGTTTGATCAGGCGTAAGATAATTTTTTTTTTTGCAATCATTTATTTGCAAAGTAAGTAACTATTAAAATGAAAATATTTTTGTGGTGGGAGGAGTGATGCTTTGGGGGGTTGATGTGTTGTTGGGTTTTTTCTTTTAATTGTCCTGTTACATCAATTTTACATTCTTAGTTTTACCTTGGTGGGACATGGCCTGGGTAGATACTTTTGTATCCTTTGTGTAGTCTTCCTATTCCAGGTCCTAAATAATTCATCGTTGTTAAGTGTAACCTACCAGTGACAGAAATAATCCTATAAACTCTGTAGCAATGCCTGACAAGTGATCTCTTTTAACCAAGTAGGTTATTGTAGTCTAAAGTACCATACCCAGCCTCCCAAGAATCAATACCATTCTACTTTCAGTTACTTGAATCCTGAAAATAAAGAGTAATGAGAGAGGTCATTCCAGAGACAAACTAGTTGAGGAAGAAATTTCTTCAAGAGAAATGTAGTCCTGCTCTGGTGGTCTGAGGACAGAACCTGGTTTCAGGTGGAGCCAATGAATAAGTGAAGTCCTTTGAATACGTTCTTCACTATGCAGTTCTTAAATGTGGGTGCAATCTGAAAGTCAGCATAAAAAAGCACAAAGAATCTTATCAGTCCATGAAGATTCAAACTCTAAATTTCAATTTAATTTTCAGGATTTGTTTCATATACAGAGTGCCATAGAGACTGCTTTAATTGTACTGAAAGCTAATACACACCAGAATTAGTGGTGATATGCTGTATTCATGAGATTGTATCTGTGTTTGCTGAAAGTAGGAATCTGAACCAATAGACTTGAGCTCTCTCTTCTTGTGATCACATAAGAAGGAAACCCCAATCCCATCAAAATGGTGAGTTCTATCTGCCACAAATACCTTCAATAAATTTAATGGAAGTCAGTAGCTCATTGTATGTCCCTCCAAATCTCTCTCTCTCTCTTCTGTGTTAGCTGCTGTACATAGTTAGAATATTGTGTTGTGGTAGGGTGTGCTGTCAGTACAAAATCAAGTGGAGCATTAAAAAAATTAGCAAATCCAGCTTTAGAAAAGTGAAGCTTGATTGTATGCTTCTCTTGTTTACTCATGAAGCCCTGCTAGTCTCCTTGTGCCACACCATTCAGGGGAACTTAAATTTCTTTTTTGTTTCTTTAAAGATGCTATCTATTGCAATTATCCTCAACAAACTCGCCAATTTTTGTGTCATCAGGTTTTGGAATATTGTACCATATCTTTGTTTTCTTCTGTAATGTTGTGCTATATCTTTGTTTTCTTCTGTCTTCTATCTAATTTTTTATCCTTTTTTTGTTCCTCTTCCATCAGAGCCAGTCCTTGAATTTACATTGCAGTGAAAAACTTTTATGTTTCTTTCTGTAAGTTAATATTCCCATGAAATTAGCAAAATTAAACTTTGAAAAGAAGCATTTATGCACTGTGAAAAATCTCAATTTAATTAACGTGTACAGGTAAAAGAAAAAGAGAAGGGAAATCAGAGTTTTGTTACAGATATTAATAGGATTACTTGCATATCTAGTACAGATTTTATAACCAGCTCAATTAGGTACCTGGAATTTAATCACTGATTCAAAATGTAACTCTTAGTTGTTTTACTAAATCAGGATAATTCTTTTAATAATCTTGAGCTGTATTTTCATTAAAAGTAGTTTTTGATTACAATAAAATTATTTGGCTGTGTTGTAAAGCACTTAAATAAAGAAAAGCAGAGACATAAAATAGAGAATGTAGAAGCATTTACAACTGTTTGCTATAACATTACAAACTCTTTTTATCCATACATATGTATAAATAATTACATGCGTGTGTATATTTGGTGAACCCTTTACATAACATACGATGCTGCCTAAGAAACAGGATTCTTCAAATCTGATTCTGTTCTGAATTCTAATGTAGAAAAACCCCCTGTTGTTTAGGAAGAATAGAGTTCAATAATTGTTTTTATCATATTACATTTGGGTTGCACTTGTAAGACAATGCAGAACAAGAGCTCCGAAAATCTTTTTCCTTTGCTACAAAAACAAGAAGGAATTTCTAGGCAATTAGAGGCTTGAGGCTACCAAAATAAACACTACAGTAGGTCGTCGGTTTTATTTACTAGATTTTTAGCAATTAAATTTACATAAAGAACTTTATTAGGAGTATAGATTAAAATAAAGAGTGTTAGATTCTGCATGAAGATGTGCTTGATTATGAACTGAAAATAACATATTGGTGGCAAGGTTTCAAAGCAAGTAAATACCATCCTTACTCACATATGTAGTAAGGTATTTGTGTGTTTTTCAAACAGCTACAGGAAATACAACTCCTGAGAAAACTGTCTCCCAATTTTATGTTACAGTGAAATGGGATGAAATTGCTTCATTTTTTTATACACATCCAAAATTACAGTATTAAATCAAATTACTTAAGTTTAAGGGATAAATGAGTAAGGAGCAAATGTTCTTTTGTCTGTCTCTTCACCACCCATGTGATATTAAAAAATTAGCATTCCCCTACAGCGGTATTCCTCTAACAGCTGTATTTTCTGTAAAGGTAGATTGTTATCAGCCAGCATAAAATTGAGTAACAGAAAAAAGCAACAGAGACTCAAGAAACTTAGTGATACGTCAGAGTCTCTGAATGCCAGCCAGTGGAGTTAAAAAGCAATGAAATCTGAGCTCACCGAAACCCTGTCAGTTTGTCTCTCTCTGCTCTTTATTTGGAAGTAGAAGTTTAAAGAGGGAGGATCTGCACTTAAGGCATACTCACCAGCAAAGGTGCAACTGGCAATATAGGCAGTCTGAACCACTTTTCTGAACAAACCCAGGGTGGACAAGGAGCTGTGTTACTGACAGTGATAGAAGAGCAGAACGGAAATGAAATTGCTGTTAGCATTCTCTCCGTCTGGGGCATCACCTTACTTCTCACCATAATTTCCACGGGACATTTCCCTCCAGGAGGAGCAGAAGTTAACTATAAGGAGGTAACTGTCACAGATTTCTGTGCACCTTCTTTTCATCTCCATCTGATGAGAAAGTATCTTGTCTTCTCAAGCTTTGACAGTCATGAACACATATTAGTAGCCACTATAAGAAAAATATCTACAAAAACACAGCTGGAGAGGAAAGTAAAAGGATGTTGACTAAAGAACTTGAGAAACAGTATCCCTTATTCTACTTCAAAAGTTAATTAATGATGATAAACTTGGGACGGTCTTAGTTTGTGTAATATTGAAAATCTATCTTATTAGTTCATTAACATTAAGGAGTGAAAATGCTAGTGCCCAAAATCAAAGAGGAAGTATCCTGTTTGGGGTTCTTGCTTATTTCTTTTGCTTGCATTTGATATGACTTAGATGTTGAAGGCTCAATTAATGTGAAACAAAAACATGTCTATAGGTCAAAAAGCTGCTTGTTTTTTTCTCAGTACAACATGATACGCTTCTGCTGAGAACAGGGATGTAGAGCTCAAGGTCAAAGTAAGTTCTGTGTTGTGTAATGTAATTCTTTTTTGTGGGCTCACAATTATATTGGTCTTCTGAAATAAAAGATACCTTGAAGTGGGGTAAGTAGTCAATTATAACACCTTTGTAACAGAGAAAAGCAAAACAGAAAAACCCCAGAAACAAATAACCCCCCCCTGAAACTGTAGCAAGATCTCTGCTACCAGCCATACCTTGACCTATAGAAAATATAAAAGAAAAAGGGGAAAAAAAGCTGAAACAAAACCAAGAAAGTGAGAAGGAAGGCTATTGCAAAGGTGGTGGATTAACTGTACACAACTGTCTCAAAATTATCTTGGCAGCCTCTACTCATGGTCATGTTCTGATCTGGGGTTTGTCAAAAACCTGCAGAGAGGTGTTTCTTACACCTTGGGTAGCAATGTATACAACCAGGAACAATACCCTATTTATAGAAAAGAAAGGGGTTTTTTTCAAAATTTTCCATAGACATTTGATTCCATAAATCATAAAATAAATATTACATATACAATTTTTATTGTATCATAAAAATTATAAAATATTTTTAATTTTTATGTTTCATTTCATATCTGCTATCCTATTTTCTTACTTTCAATATAAAATAAAGCAATCTGGTTTGGTTTTTATTTTTTTTTGTTGTCCTACTTTCAATATTTCTAATAAACATGAAACTTAAAATTATGCAAATTATGAGCTGGAAATTTGAAAAAAGTAGTTGAAAAGGGAAGAAAAAATGGAAATTACATAAGTATTTTATTTATGGATGCCAAGGGTAGGGTTTTTTGAACAAAAACTGATTTTAGAAAATTTAAAAGGCTAGAATATTTTTTAAGAAAGCTATAGATTTGTTTTAAAAGGCTAAGCTGTCTTTACGTTTTCTTGGCATTGATAAACTTTCAGTTCAATTTAATTTTCAGCTCTTTTCAATAATGAAAGGAAAAGTTATTCTTTCTCCTAAAAATACATAGAAATTGTGATATTGCTAAATTCTCCCAAAGAAGAAGAACACAAAATCACTGAATCAGAATCACAGAATATCTGAGGCTGGAAATTTATTTTTTTCTTTTAAATAATAGGCAGAAAAAGTCATAAGATGTGCTTTCCTTGGGATTTTGAGAAAAACACTAGCAACAGAAATATTACCGGAATAGGATTCCTGCACATACAACACCTTTCAGGCTTGGCTTCTCATTGACTTACACAAAATTATTGCTAGCCACTCTGAGTTTGCTCAGTTAGCTGAAAAATATGGATTCTCTAATTATGGCAGGAAAGTACTCTAGATTTCAGCCTTGCATAAGTTTCATAGAGAAGCTTGTCCTGTTTTCCTTTAATAAAATCAGAGAAACATAGAACTGTAGAATCATGTAGGTTGGAAAAGGCCTCCAAGATCACCCAGCCTTTGACTAATCACCACCTTGTCAACTAGACCATGGCACCGAGTGTCACATTTAGTCATTCTTGAACACCTCCATGGATGGGGACTGCACCATCTTCCTGGGCAGTCTGTTCCAATGCTCAAAAGTTCCAAACTCATGGATTTTATCTTTGGTATATACTTCTCTCCTTCTTGATTTGTAGTGTTAGGGTGATAAATATTTCTAGGGGCTTACTCCCCTTTAACTGGAAATTGAGTTATCTGTCTGGTTGCAATTCTTTTTTATCTTAGCAGGAGTGCTGTGTGATACAAAGGCTACACTCAGAAGCATAGTTGAAAAGATATTTTGAATAGACTTTGGTTGTGATGGAAGAGAAGAGGAAGTTTATCAAAGCACATATAAGTGGTTTCCTTCACCCCGTCTTGAATTATAGAATATTATAATACATCATTTTATCTGTTAATGGAGCACTATTTAATGAATCCCTTCCATGGGGAAAAAAACAACAACAATAACAACAGCAAAATTAAAAAGCCAAACATCTCACAGCCAAAGAAAACAAACTTGGTTTTGTGTTTCTGCATCCATTTGTCTTTATGTATGGAGGTATAAAACACAAACAGAGGATAAAGAAGTAGGAACAGCTATGGTCTGGCTAAAGTAATTTTGTGTGCAGTAAAGATATACATGAATTGCTGCAAAATTGCTTCTAACCATATCTGGAAGCCCTGGTTTCCCTAGTTTTTGGGGAATACTGATCATGACAAATTGTGCATGAAAACTTCAGGACATTTCCTAAATTAAAACTGGAAAACATCTTCAGAAAATTCAAGTACCCTGGACTTGGAGAAAGCAAGGATATACAAAGAAATATGTTAGCATTGGCCTGGCTATATTACACAATTCATTTATTTACATTTATTTATTTTTTATTCTTTTTCGTATGTGTATTAGAGACTGACTATTAGAGAATGTAAAGTGAATTCTCAAAAAATGATCTTCAAAAGAATCACTGCTGGAAAACAGAAATGAAAAAAAATAACTTATGTTGCATTAAATATTTTGTCACTTTTGGAAGAATGTAATTTTCATAGGTCAGAATAATTTTTTTCTAGGGTTTCATCCAGATTCTTTTATTGTCAGAGCTTCCAGGACCCTCTAATTATTTTGTTTGAATGCAGATTTGTTTGTGGTGGGTTTTTTTGTTTGTTTGTTTGTTTTTTGGTTTTTTTTGTGTGTGGTTTTTTGTTTTTTTTTTTTTTTTTTGTTGAGAAAAAACAGATTTTTGCTTCGGGT